>JAFNIE010000611.1:0-28537 GCA_027742785.1 Vigna reflexopilosa | reverse complement strand
GGCGTATGAACTTTACCACCATGATTTATCGTTCTTGCCAGAAATGGACATAATCCGCATGTTTTTCTTGATCCGAAATCTACCCATCAATGGTTGTAGGACGAGGTCTGGAAGAAGAAGATGCACTAATGGTTCTCCTACGGTTTCTTCTTGATTCAGCCATGAAAGAAGTGGACAGAGGGAAACTTGGAAAGAATGGAGAGAAATGAAAAAACTGGTTCATATTAGAATTGAGCAGAGTTCTGGGTGCAAAGGAGTGACCATTAATCGATTATAGGGGGCTATTTATAAGAAAAATCAAGAAACTAGCCGTTTTGAGCCGTTTATGGTCGTTAGGATTCGCTACAACAGTTCTATTTTAGAAACTGGTCGCGTGATATTCGATTATTGTAAGTGATAATCGATTATCTGTTCAAAGAGTCACTTTCCAGAAATTGTATGGTAATCGATTATAGATGAAGATAATCGATTATCTGCTCATAAGTGTCCAAATTTAGGTTTGAGTGAGAATAATTGATTGTTCTATGGGATAATCGATTATCTGCGATGAGGCTTTTGCCAAAGCCAAAAATAATCGATTATTCTCGTGTGATAATCGATTAAAAACGCTAAGCTTACGAGAATTGTGAAAATTTCAGAAATCTTGAGTCTAAGACATATCTAACACTCCTAACTCTCTTCTAAGTTCATAAAGTAAAGATACCCCCTTAAATATGCAATTCAAATTCAGTTTTTAGCATACTCAATTAACCCACGAAATCAACAATCACTTTTCAAACAATTAAGATATCAATGATTCAGCAACCAAATTATAAACTAAAATGAATACAACAGTAGCTTAAATGGAAATGATCACTACGGCTACAGGTTTGACATGAAAGCATTTCAGCTAGCACAATCAGTTCAAAAACTAACTTTGACAACACAATTTACAACTTCCAAAACAACAACTATGATTCATGCACTCTCATACCCCAATTTGTTCAACCCAATGAATTCAGCTCTGCATATAAAACAACATATATAAAAATTAAAACAACAATATGCAGTAATCAGATTTAATTCAATAACATTGTTTATCTTGGTTCAATGGATTTTATCCATGAAATATTGGTAAACCATAATTTAAAACTGGAAAATTGACTCGAACAAGGAAATGCAGTTTCGACAACTGCTTTTAAAGACTATTCTACAGTGATTTTCACAATTGGCAATCAAGCTTTATGCGGAGCAAATCATAGCTCATATGCATGCATATAAATAGATCTCCACAGAAAACATCTTTGAAATAGAAATGCCAATTCAATCATCAAAAAACTTAATCATCTAAAAATGCCAATGAAAATCTATCAACCAACTCATTTAAATGAATATAACAGTAATCAAATAATGGAAAATCAAAAAGATAAGCATAACAAAGAGCAATAACACAGTTCAAACAACACTTAGCTCAATCACATGGAGTTTGAACCAAGGCTTTGAATGTCATTTGATGGATTCACTTCCCGGTCTTAGATCATTGGTTCCGAAAGCAAAATACCATGAAGCTCTCCTCTCCTTTTGAGAACTTGACCTGCAAAACCATCCAAGAGGGGTTTGGTGCCCACAATCTCATTTGGGTCCTCGGGGTTAGAGACAAATTACTTGATAATAGGAATCCAAGCACATTTTCCATCAGGAACATCAAAATGTTTGATTCTACATTTGTTTGAAGTATGTCCCTTTTTCATACAATAGAAGCAACAAACACCATGCAGTTTGGTTTTTACAGTTGTTCCTTTTTCAACCCAAACTCTACGAGTTCTCTTAACTTTAGACTTTTTATGATGATGCATGTCTTTATTTCTAACATTGCTCTTTCTAAAACCATTTTGAACATGTGAGACAGACTTGGTTGCTTTAGAAAGTAAATTTTCAAGTATGTCAATGTTAAACATGTGACTTTTACAAGATAAACACTCAACAAGGTTTTCATTTGCATTAGATTCAATCAACTCAGTTTCAAGATTGTTAACTTTATTTCTTAATATGACTTCTTCATCTAATGCTTTTTCATATTTCAATTTTAATTCCTTAAACTCATTTTTCAAATTTTTATGAGCAACATCCAATTTTTCAGATTCATTTAGCAATTCAAGAAAAGCTTTTTGCAAATCAAACTCACTAGTTTCAAAGCTAGAGGAACTTACTTGGCTTGCAGTGTCATCAGGAATAACCGTTAAACATAGGTTTGCTTCTTCATCTGAATCACTTGAGCTTGAAGAGCTAGAAGCATTTTCTTCCCAAGCTATGTAAGCTTTCTTCTTCTTTGGGAACTTTCTTTCCTTCTTTTCTTCACTCTTCTTATTATTAGGACAATCAGTCTTTACATGTCCTCTTTCTCCACATCCATAGCACTTCACACTTGATGGAGAACCTTGATTATCTTTCCTTTCCCCCTGGTATTTGTCTTTTCCTTTCGCTCTCATAAATTTAGCAAACTTCTTAATCATAAGGCTCATGTTTTCCTCATTGTCATCGGAATCATCATCCTCAATCCTTTTAGAACTTTTTCCTTTTGAGATTTCAAACTTGAAGGCAAGCGTCTTTCTTTTGCCTTGATCCTCTTCTGCAGATAATCTTATCAACTCAAGCTCGTGCTCACAAAGCTTCCCAAAGAGAATTGTCATTGACATTTGAGTAAGATTTTGAGACTCCGATATGGAAGTCACCTTTGGTTGCCAAGACCTGTCCAATGATTTCAATATTTTTACATTCAATTCATTAGTGTCAAAAGTCTTACCCAACCCTGACAAGTGGTTCACTATGTGACTGAAACGCTTCTGGACATCAGAAATTGTTTCTCCAGGTTGCATTCTGAACATCTCACACTCCTGGATGAGTGTGTTCTTCCTTGAATGTTTCATGTCCTCTGTACTCTCATGTATGACTCTGAGGACTTCCCACATCTCCTGTGCTGTCTTATACACTGAAATTCTATAAAATTCATCAAGTACAATAACGGATGAAATATTATTACGAGCCTTAAAATCAAATTGGGCTCTTCTATTTTTCTCAGCAGTTCGTTAAAGTATGGTTTTTCTTCTTCTACACCATTAACCGTTCTTTTAGGAATAGAAGGGCCATTTAGTACAGCTTCCCAAATGCCTCTGTCAACAGACCCCATAAATATTTCAATTATGACTTTCCAGAATGCATAGTTATCACCAGTAAAAAGTGGTGGTCAGTTGATGGAAGCACCTTTGGCGTACACTTGAGTTTGATGACCGGCCATTTTCGCAAAAGTTTGAAAGAATATCAAAGCAAGCTCTAATACCAATTGTCGGAACAATCAATACCGTTATAGAGTCGCGCAGCGGAATGAAATATAGATAATGGAAAGCGTGTTCGGTCAAACTCGTATTAAGATGGTCTGTTTTAGAAAATTAATTTTCTTAGAGAAAAATCATGAAAGGAAGAGGAAAGTGATCCTTCCTAGTAACACTGTTCAACTTTTTATAGTCGATACACATCCTCCATCCAGTAACAGTCCTTGTGGGTATGAGCTCATTTTTTTCATTATAAATAAATGTCATTCCACCTTTCTTTGGTACCACCTGTACTGGGCTTACCCATGCACTGTTAGAAATAGGGTAAATAATGCCAGCCTCAAGTAACTTTAGCACTTCCTTTCTCACCTCCTCCTTCATTACTAGATTTAACCTTCTTTGTGGTTGAGCAACTGGTTTGTAGTCATCTTCCATGAATATTTTGTGTATGCAATATGTTGGACTTATGCCTTTGAGATTTGAGATTGACCATCCAATAGCTCATTTGTTGGCTTTAAGTACTTCTACCAACTTTTCTTCTTCTATGGGAAAGAGAGAGAGTTGTTGATGATAACTGGTTTGTTTTCACCTTCTTCTAGAAACACATACTTCAAGTGTGGCGGTAGCATCTTCAACTTTACTTTGCTTCCTTTGACTTTTTCTTCTGTGTTTTGCAAAGGAACCTTTTGTAATTCTTCCAAATCAGTCAAGCACTCATCCATTAGTTCCTCTTCTTTTTCATTTAACTCTTCACAAGTGTCAACTAGTATCTCCTCCAAAGAAAGCGTATCACTTGCATTGTTTTCTTGTATCATGCAAATCTCATCAAGAAAATCAAGATGAAAGCATTCTTTATCATCTTTTGGGTGAGACATGGCTTTAAAGACATCAAAATTTACTTCTTCATCTTGTACTCTCACCTTCAGTTTTCCATTTTCCACATCAATCAAAACTCTTGCTATCTTCATAAAAGGTCTCCCAAGAATAAGAGGTACATTCACATCCTCCTCCATCTCCATGATGACAAAGTCCATAGGAAAAAGAAATTTGTCTACCTTCACAAGCACATCTTCAGCTACCCCATAAGGATATTTCAGAGATTTGTCTGCAAGTTGAAGAGTCATCCGAGTAGGCTTGAGTTCCAACCCTTCAATCTTTTCAAACATGGAAAGCGGCATGAGATTAATACTCGCTCCCAGATCAATAAGTGCTTTCCCAACAGAGATATTCCCTATAGTGCAAGGAATAGTGAAGCTTCCTGGATCTTTAAACTTGGGGGGTAAGAGTTTTTGTATGATAGCACTGTAGTTTTCTTGAACTTCAATGGTTTCTTCTTCAATGTACTTCCTTTTCTTTGTGAGGAGCTCCTTCAAAAATTTAGCATATGAAGGTATTTGTTGCAAAGCCTCAAAGAAAGGTATTTTAATCTCTAATTTCTTGAAGATTTCCATGAAACGCTCAAACTGTTTTCCTTTTTCCTTCCTGGAATAATTCTTTGGGTAAGGAAGGGGTTTTTCATAAGAGTCTTTCTTTTTCCTCTCTTCTTCCTCTCTCTCTCTTCTTCTTCTCTCTCTTCTTCTTCTCTCTCTTCTTCTTCTCTCTCTTCTTCTTCTCTCTCTTTTGCTTTTCTCTCAATCTCTTCTTTTTCTCTCTCTTTTTCATCTTTTTTACTCAATCTATCTTTTTCTTTTCTCTCTATTTTTCTCTCATCTAAAATCTTTCCACTTCTAGTAATAACATTTTTGCATTCCTCTCTGGAGTTAGCTTTCATGTTACTCCCAAGATCGTCCAGCTTCTGAAGTATGTGATCAAGTTGGCTCCCTATCCTTATGAATGCCGCCTGATTGTTTTATGATGAGAATCAGACATCTACATGAACTATTGAAGTGCATCATCCATCTTAGTCCATGAGTACTCGCACCACTCAGGGTATTAGACTATCCCGCCTATATTTTCCTTGAGTATTCGCACTACTCTTGGTACTAGAATATCGTGCCTAGATTTCCTTAAGTATTATCACCACTCCTAGTACCTATGTTAAGCCTCTGGGTTGATTTAGCTATAATTTCTTAACTAGATTCTAAGGTTAGATGAATAATTTTTTTTGTTCTTTTAATTCTAGTTGTGATTTATTTTTATCTATGTCTTTTGCTTCTTAATTAAGTAAAAGTAATGATTTTTACATTATACCAAGTAAGCATGGTGTTAAATCTACCTAACATATCAATCATATGAGTCCAAGGGTTTTTAATTTTAATTGAGAATTTACTTTGATTAAACTTTGAAACTTTCATATGATTGAATGAATTTTTCCAATAATGGAGAATGTACTTTGATTAGTGGTAAAAACTTTAACAAGAATTAATCAAGAATATACTTTGGTTAATTAGCTTTTTACTTGACATAAGAGGTAAAAAATAAACATGATTAAACATAGTAATATTTAATTGAGAATGTACCTAGGTTAAGAGTGAGAATGCCAACAAATTAATTCAGAATTTACATTGATTAATTTGAAAATCTAACACAATAACTAATTGAACAATAATCTTAATCTTTAGATAACCAATGATGAATCCTATTTTGAAAAAGCAATGAAATCATATTTTCTTTACAATTATTTTTAACTTTTTAAATCTTTTTATAAATTTATTTCTTTCTATCTTTTGTTATTTTGTTCTTTAATCTTTTATTGATCTTTATCTTCTTTATCATTTTTATTTTACTAACCCTTTTGTATAGCTTTTATAAGAACTAATTTGGTAAGAATTAATTCTCTGTTCGTTGGGAGACAACTTAGAGTTGACTTTACCTTTTTTATTTTGTTGGTTACTCTCTTAGCAATACTGAAGTTGTTATAGTTTAGTACTATTAATTTGATCACGTCAACGACAATGTTATCAACAAAAAAGATAAAGTTATACATGATGAGGGCAGACGTAGTTGAGAATCAAGATATAACCTTCACTAGGTTTATGAGCAGACTCAATTTTGGTATAAGAGATATAGTGGCACTTCTACCATATACAGATTTAAATGATTTGGTTCAAATGTACATTAAGATAGAAGAACTAAATATGAGAAAATCATCAAGAGAGACTCAAGTTCCCTTGGCTTCTTATGAAACGAAAAGTTTTAAAACAGAAGAGTCATTTAAACCTCTAGCCAAGATTCTTGAAAAGGATAAACAAAAAACCTCCACATGCACTCACATTATAGTGACATAAATTGTGTTAAATGTAACACCCCAATTTCTGAGATATCACGAGTTATTAAAAATCAATAAAATTCAAAATTTATCATAGCGTAGAAATGTATTAAAAGAAAACCTTATCCATTACATTATTTCAAGTAATAAAATAACGAAGGAAATACTCCAATTATATTGTCTTAACTTGTAAAACAAAATAACTTTAAATGAATCCCAAGGTTATTCCCCATCTTCTCTCGAAACAATCACGCCTTTGGAACATCTGTAACATTATCTACTCACGTATAACACATTATACGATCATCGCCGATAATTTCATTCACAAACACACAAACAGAAACATGTATAGGATAAGCTACCGGTAAAACAATCATAACAACAAGGTACATACATACTGATTATATAAACCATAATCAAACACACAACAAGATACATACCTTATGATCATATAAACCATAATCAAACACATAACAAGATACATACCTTGTGATTATATCAACTATAATCAAATACCTTATACATAATAGTAATAACAATAGGATTCTTAATCCTCTAACATAAACAATTCAATCATACTGAATTACTCAATCCCTAATCCTTGAACTTCGATCATTGATCCTTGATCTCTAACCCTTGATGTCATCACTATCATCTCACACATAAACCATTGGTCTATCCATTCATTAACACTCATGCTAACTACTTACTATAATCATTATAGTAACACCACTATCAACATAACATAACTTGGAGCATCTCAAGTACCATGATCATCATCATAAATACACCATCATCATGACTGTCCTAGTCATGAACAACACCATGAGCATCACCGTACCAATATAATATATTGGAAAGTGTACATCTCCTCTTGTACCTTATCTCACCGATTGTACTCGCTCCTGTAGTCCACCTGTAGCCTCTCCTTCAGCACATATGTAACCTCCCTTACAGGTCATCTCCTTCTAATGCACACAAGGCAAAAGGAAGCACTTATTCGTAGATAGAACCAGGATTTACGAGGTACAACAAGTAGACTTATCCCCCACTTTCATGCTTATCAATCACATACTCAGGTACATCGCATCACTTACTCATTGTCCACTCTCAACCACAACTCAAACTGACCCTAAACATAACCACTAACCTCAATCTTTGATTATCATCATGTTCCACGGCTCCTCATGCTTGGTTCAAATCCATTCTTCACCAAATTCGCCATTTTTCACCAAAATGCATTGTGATAATCGATTATCACATAAGATAATCGATTATCTCAGTGAAATTTATCTAGAAACATCACGAAGGAAGGGATAATCCATTATTATCCTAGATAATTGATTATTCTCGAAATCACACTCAAAACCAACGCGTAGATAATCGATTATAATTAATGATAATCAATTATTTCCGAATCCAACACATCCTAGATATGATTCAAGCATTCAAACATACATATATCAATCCTAGATCACGTGGAAACATAGTTAACACATCATACATGCATTTAAGCATCACATATCTATGTAAACATACTCAAACACACATAATACATCATTTGAATCATCTAGATACAATAATTGACATACTATATCCTCAATAATAAGGTACAAAAGAGTCTCCGATAAAAACACCAAATGGGTTTTTCAATCAACCAAACTAACTAAGCATATGCTTACAAATGAGAACAAAGAAGATGAAAATTCTCCAAAACAAAGCTGCTGATGTGAGGCTGTTTTCTCCCAAACTAGACCTCCAATTAACGATCAGAACAATCATAATGAAGAACCATATGTTTGGAACACACAACGACGAAATCATCAGTGCAGGTTTAGTGTTATACAAGAATAATTTCCTCTTTTCGTTTAGGTTGTTCTCTCCCAAATTAGACCTCCTATGGACGATCCAAACGGTCAGAATGAAGAAACATACGTATGGAACCCACTGTCCAAATATTAACAAGATCCAACGGTGAACGACTTCACAACGATGAAAACACCAGTGTAGATTTTGTGTTATGCGAGAATAATTTCTTCTCTTCCTTTCTCTCTCACTTAGCTTTTTCCTCTCTTCAAATGACTCTAATGTTCCCTACTAATTTGACTCACATCCATTAAAACAAAGTGAGACATAATGGTCCACATTATTTGGCCCATTCTCCACATAGGAAGGGATCCCAATAACCCAACACTTACAACATATATTTGCATCATAACTTTGTTCTCCCTTAGCATCAAACCCTCTATTGGGATAACCCAACAACCCATACATAAATTCATAGGGAAAACCCAACACAAATATTACATGAGCCCTATGCCCATTCATACACAAACCCTTGCCCAACAATAGCAACATATAATCATAATCATATAAATATGTATCAACAAGGATTATCAATCCAAAATAACCAAGAACACATATAACACACAACAATAAAAAAACAAAGGTAAGCTTCCCATACCTTGGCCAATCATAAGGATTTATCTACAACCCTAAAACACCATCAATCTTCCTTTACACCAAGAGTTTCTCGTCGCTCTCTCTCTTCTTCTCCCAAAACGCCAATCTCCTTTCTTTCTCTATTTTCTCTCATTAATTTAGAGTTTCTAGGGTTTCTAAACACAAAACCATCTTTTTCTCTATATTTTAATATTTATGAATCCACCTAACTTTATCTGTAATATTTCTCACTTATAATAATACTTTTTATTTTAATTTAATATAATGAGTCTATCAATAATATATATTATTATTATCTAGCCATAATATCTAATTATATATAATAATATCTCAATATATCATTTAATGTATCTACAATATCTAATGATAATAATATCACTTTTAAATATCTAAATCCACCAAAATTTTATCTCCTATCTTCTGTCAACTATTTTATTTCTAAGACTCCTATTTTCTCGAGTCTTACATTAAATGCCTAGGAAGAGGACATATAGCTGCTTAGTGTCCCACCAAGAGAACCATCATCATGAAGGGCATTGACATCTATAGTAGTGAGCAAGAGTCCAAAACTAATGAGAGTGAGAGTGAACATGAAGAAGAGTTAAATGGAGAGGAAGTTTATCCTTGTTCTAGCAAACTTCTCATGGTGAGAAGGGTTCTTAACAACAAACCATGTGTTGAACACATATCCTAAAGAGAGAACATCTTTCATACAAGATGGCAAATTCAAAAGAAAACTTGTTCTCTCATTATGGACAATAGATCTTGTTGCAATTGTTGTAGCACTAGATTGGTTGAAAAGTTGAACCTAACTATGATACCCCATCCTATTGTAAAGACTTATTGAATTTGAATTTCTGCAATGGTATTATGATTTTAAAGTTCTAAATTTTTATTCGTTATAGTGACATCCCAAAATTAGGGTGTTAGAAAGATTTTCTTCATAATTCACTCAAACACCTTCCATTCATTTATTAGTTCCACTGCCTCATCCATTCTTTGACTCTATTTTGCATCTATAACCGTGAAGAGCTCGAATCCAGCCATGAAGGGAACTTATCACCCTTACTACCAAGCTTGCAATCAATGCCACATTAGTATCCCTTAATGCCATACGAGAAATCCACAACATCTAAACTGCAAATTGGGAAACCAGAGACCTATTCAGTTGACTAAATTGGCTTTCCTAACTAAGTGAATGGTTCAAAAACAAGTTTAGGTGTCACAAAGAATACCAATTCACTTCAATGGCCAGATTCTCATTTCCTCAACTCAACACAATTTTTAGTCTAAACAAGCACACATTCAACAGAATTCACAACAACAACTCCACATATCAATTTATCATGTTCAAAAAAACAAACATAGGTACACTATCAAGCAAAACTCTCAACAGAAAATCCTTATAATATACTTATCAATTATAGACCAATTCAAACATGTTACACAACACACTACCATAAATTTTAAAACAAAATTTTTATAGTGACTCAATAAATTAAAACAACAATTCCAATCAATCACATACCATTAAATGTACACACATTAATGAAATTATATTAGAAATTGAGAATAATGGTATTTAGCTTCTCTTACCTAACAAATGACCAAAACGCTCTATAAGGCCTAAAACAGTTCCAAACGCTTAGGAACCTCTATTTGCTCTTACGAACAATAGAAACATGATTAAGGTATATGTTAGGACCACTAATTAGCAGAAAGTCTTATAGAAAACTCCAACATCACATGCAACCACGAAAAGCTTACATGCAAGAGAGAAAACAAAACTAACCAAAGAAAGAAGCAAAAACCAACTTTCTTTATCTGAGAAATGAATCAGATGTACTTGAAGATATCGTCTCAAGATCACTCAGGAAATCTCTAATCTTCAAACAAATGAACAATGAGTGAGAACTCTTAAAGAGAAGTTAGAGAAGTGGCTTAGAGATAAAGTGTTTTAAAATTATGAAACTCGTTCATACTAAATTTATTTATGTTAAAATCTTTTAATTTTAAAATAATTTTAGTCTCAATATTTTTAAACTACTGTCACCTCTAAAATGTAATTTTCTATATCTTTACTTATTATAAATATTTTTATTATGTAAATACTTTTTATTACAAGTAATTATTTCTATATGAAAAAGTAATTACTAGAAAAACCGCAAAATGATATTTTTATAAGTAATTACTTAGAATTCAAAAAATAGTTATTAAAACGGTAAAATTAGAATTTTAAAATATTGAATCCCTTAGTAACTAGGAAAAATATGTGTTAGTTACATATGTGTCTTTTTTTTATTAGAGTCAAAATTTACTAAATTATAAAGGGTTAAATATGTTTTTAGGCCCTCAAGTATCAAACGTTTTTGGGTTTGGTCTCTCTTCCAAAGTTTGCTTCACTTTGATCATTTTCCTTAGAAAAATATAATTTTTAGTCCTCCAACCGTAACGATGTTAAATTTTGGCTGAGCTAGCTAATGGTGTGCCACATCACTTTTCCTTTTTCTGAAACGTGTCGATCCTTCCTTCCTGCATCTTCTTGCTGAGTCTTCTCTCCCTCCCTTATTCATCTCTATCATCCTCCGAACTCCTTTCATCGTCGGGCCGCCCCCTCTCCCTCTGTCTCCGGTCGATAGCAAATCCCTCTACATCGACCAAACCAACACCAACATCTCTTGCTTCGTCTCCATCGTCGACGAGTACACTGACCTCCTTTACTCCAACGGTGTACTCATCGACGATGGAGACGAAGCGGGAGATGTTGGCCCCGGTCTGGTGGGTATAGAGGGATTTGCCACCAGTTGGAGACGGAGAAAAAGGGGGCGGCCCGTCGATGAAGATAGTCGGAGGATGATGAAGATGAATAAGGGAGGGAGAGAAGCCTCAACGTGAAGATACAGGAAGGAAGGATCAACACGTTTCAGAGAAAGGAAAAGTGATGTAGCACATCGTGAGTCATCGGCCAAAATTTAACGTTGTTGCTTTTGGAAGGCTAAAAATTATAGTTTCCTAAGAAAAATGATCAAAGTGAAGAAAACTTTGAAGGAAAGACGAAACCCAAAATCGCTTGATAATTGAGAGATTAAAAACATATTTAACCCAATTATAAAATATTTTTTATTAAAAAATTATAAAAAGAAATAATTTGTATATTTTTTATTATATAAGTAATTTTTTATTATAAATAATAATTTTTAAATTAAAAAAAGTAGTTAGTAAAAGAATAATATCAAAAAATATTTTCTTAATCATTTAAATTTAAAAAGATAATTATTAAAAGATAAAATGAAAAAGAAATGTATTCATGAGTCCTTTTTACATAATAGTAGGTATAGATAATATAGATTTAAATATAAATAATACATGTATTTAATAAGGAGGAACTAAATACATCAATATATCTTTTATTAAATATTAAAGATAAACTTTTTTTTACATAATAGTATAGATATAAATAATATAAATATAGATAATATATGTATTTATTAAGGAGGAATTAAAATATAACAATACATCAATATATCTTTTATTAAATATTAAAGATAAAAAAATGGTTTAAATTATTTTCATAGCCTGATTTTTTATACTATTTATTCATAGTTTTGTTTTTAGCAATTATTCAGACTCACTCAATTTGAAATCTACTAACCTTCAAAATCGCTGTTTTCCAACCTAATTCGCGTCCTCATCCTCAATCTCTCGAGTTCACTCGGAGGCCTTTCTGTCTCTTGGCTTCGGAGGTATAGTCTTTAATTTGCTTTCTCTCTTTTTGATCCATGTGCTAACCTTCGGAATCGTATTTATTTTCCATGATAAACCGAGGATTTTAATGGGTCAAACATAGGGTCTAACTTGTACTATTACAAATGTTGTTTATTCCAAAACTGGGTAAAGTTGGAAGTTTCTCTGTTATTGGAATTTAGGGTTAAATGATTATTAGTTATACTTGTTCATTTTTTTCTTTTTATATCCCGTTTTCGTATAGCTTTTGGCAGTGATCTGTAATTTTTCATCGAGGAATTTGTGTTTCAAACACTGTTTCTTTTTCTAGCTTTTAGGCGAAGCGAGATTGACTTCGTTCTCCTGCAGGACAACTCTGCTACTAAACTGCAAATTTTGATTTTTATCACTACGAAGGGTATTCAAAATAAGGGTATTCAAAATAATGTCGTGCAAATTGGCCTAGGTTTATCTGTTGTGTATTTTTTTTTAATGTTTTTGTTAGGATATTTATTCTATTTTATCATCGTTATAGTGTGTCAAGGGTTACTCTATTTATCATGATTATATCGTGTCTAGGATTACCCTATTTATCATGATTATATTGTGTTTAGGGTTATCCTATTTATCATTTACTTGTGTATCAATTTATTTTTATAAATAGAAGATTGTGAGAGGATTAATCAAGCCCTCTAGAATTATTTTACAGTTTCAATCTTAAGTGTGTTAACTAGTTTTCCTTTTTATCTTTCCCTTTTTTTAAGTAGTTAAGCTTCTGAAAGAATTAGGATTCTTATCAAAGAGCTATTAAAGGGAAACATTTTTAATAAAATTTTGAGAGCCTTACTTAGTTTTCGTGTTTCAATTGCTCGGCTTTCCTTGGACCAATAAGTTATTGATATTTAGCATTAGTGCAGATTGGTATCAAATTAAACTTTTTAGTCACTTATGTTGAATTAGAGAAATTTTGGTGGGATGTTATTTGCACTATCAAATTGGATTTCTGTGTTATAAACAGAATCTTGTGTGTTACCATGCTCTTTTTGCTAGCATATTGATATGTGGTATTATAGGAAGATCATTAATTTTGTTTTTGCAATAAAATCAATTTTCTGGGGTGTACAATTTGTTAAGTGCATTATATACATCTTCTTTTTATGATTAGATCTCTAAATTACCTTTGAAATTGGTTTCTAATCATTTGTTCATATTTTTTTTCAGTTTTAATTTCAGTGAGTTGATATGTACAATGGAATAGGATTACAGACCCCAAGAGGGTCTGGTACAAATGGGTACATTCAGAGTAACAAGTTCTTTGTAAAGCCCAAGATTTCAAAGGTTGCGGAAAACACAAAGGGGTTTGAGTCAGATCAGGGCACTGCTGGGCTTTCCAGGAAGCCCAACAAAGAGATCCTTGAGCATGATCGCAAGCGTCAGATCGAGCTTAAGCTTGTCATCCTTGAAGACAAGCTCATCGATCAGGGCTACACTGATGCTGAGATTGCTGAGAAACTCGAAGAAACGCGCCAAAATTTGGAAGCTGCTGCCACTGATGAGCTTGCATCTGTATCTGCATCAGATAAGAAGTAATTGATCTTGAATTCTGATATTTGTGTTAGAATTGTGGTTTTTGTGAAGTAATTATGTTAGCATTGTGATTGTTACTATTTGTGATGCCGGTATCTGTGTCAGAAGAAGTTATTGATCTTTTATGGCATGTCTTGGGGTTCTGATTCTTGCGATATAATTGTTTCAATCATGCTTTTTGTTGATGAGCTCTTTTATCTTTTTGGCGAATTATTCTGTTTCCTATGTGCTGTTTTTGTCTGTCATCTAAGTTAATCCTCAACTCTTTTTGATAAGAAAGCTCAATGTAAGAACAAAAGGAAACTTTAGGTGGATAGTCTCCTGATCTTTTACGTTTGGGCTTTACTAAATTGAATAGAATTAAGTGTAACAGAAAATTCAAATGGTAACATGCTACGTTTAGATGGTAGGAACATATCATTGTCTATACCTCCACAACATCTGTGAATCAAATCTGGTACACCGGTTATCCAATTCTTCCACAGCGGGTTACGATATGCTTTATCCGAAGGCTGTTGCTCCACATCTATTCAAGCAGCCAAAGCAGCTATTTTTGCAGCCAAAAGAACAAAGAATGGCTGCTGGAGCTGTCAAATCACTGCACTGCAGTCTACACTTCCTCCGTTCCATTTAAGTTGTGTTTACTCTTGTGGATTAAGAAGGGAGGTATCCCACAACCCTAAAATATACTACAACGTATTAGCTTCTTTTTCTTATGTTAGGGTCTTTTATATTTTAGTACCAAGACAAACACCACCGGGTCTCATCTTATCACTTTGGGCCAAAAGTTATCTATTGGACCGTTTTATTCGTAGGCTTTCTAATATTTCTTTTATCAAAATATAAATAAGAAAATATAGACTCATTAAGTTGAAGGTTTTAGATTGGAAAACAATGTGTTCAGACTCCGGCTGATGTGTATCTATATATATATATATATATATATATATATATATATATATTGAGTAATTGACAATACAACTTTGAGAAATCATAAATAAGGGTTATTGGCTATAACATAATAGGTATAACAAAAGCAGATAAAGACTATACATCTAAAGATAATCATTATTCAACGCATTATAATTAAGTTATATTTTCATATTTAAACTAAGATATTTTGGAAACTGGAATGAAAATAATTTTGAATGTCATTTGGAAAATGAGCTGTCCGATTCATACTTTCGTATCCTACTTCGACTACCATAATTGCACGTTGGATTATTGGAATATATGTTGGAAGTCCCTATTAGAGATAAGGCGAATTCATAGTATATAAGTGAGTGCAAACCTCACTTTACAAGCTAGTTTTGTGGAGTTGAATTAGGCTTAAAGTCCATTTCTAAAGAATATAAGGTTGTTTCAATTATTTTAGTGGTGTTGGTAGATGTTTTGAAGGCATAAATGTAGTTAGATTTGGATTAATGTGAATGGAGTATATGCCACTTTTTGACTGGTATGTGTAAAGTTATGACTAGATATAATTAATAAAAATTCTTTGGGGTTTTTCAGGGTTTCAGATACACAGACTCATCAAATTGCTGCTAGAAAGGAAAAACAGATGGAATCTTTAAAAGCTGCTCTTGGCATTGTATCATCTGAATTCAATGAAAATGCAGATGGGACTGATGGCCATGGGAATGATGGGAAAAATGGTTCTAACATGGATGGGAAACATAATTCAAAGCCAGAACATGCCTTTTTGGACAGAGATTTCAGTAGGAAGAAACAAATGGTTGAAGGTCAAAACGATGAAAATGTTAAGAAGAGCCTTAGAGATACAAGGCACCATAAGAAGATTGGAACTCGTGAGAAAAAGTCCGAGGATGATTCTTCTGATTCTTCTGACTCTTCTGAATCTTCTGATTCAGAAACCTCTTCTCCAAATGAGAAGAGAAGTACAAAGAAGCGTGGTAAAAATTATGCAAGCAGCAGTGATGAATCTGATTCTGATAGTGATGCTAAGAGGAAGGTCAAGGCCAAAAAGAAGATGAAAATTCCTAAGCACAGCAAGAAGGGTAGGGTGGAGGATAGCAATTCTGATGACAGCAATATTGCAAGAAAAAGTTACAAGAGACTAGAGTCTCATAAGAAGCACACTTCAGAGTACGATTCTGATCATCATGATGACGTCCCCAAGCATAAGACTAAGGATGGGATTAAACATTCAAAAATCAGCAGACGTCATGATTCTGAGGAGGAATCTGATATTGATAGTGAGGAAAAGAAATATGGTAGACCTGGGAAGCAGAGGACAAGAAGGCATAATTCTGAGGATGAGGATTCTGATAGAGACCGTGTTAAGCATCCTTCGGGTCATGACAAAAATGTTAAAAGGGGAACATACACTTCCTCTGAGAATAGCAGTGACAGTGATTCAGAAAGAAATTATAGTGATCATAGATATGGAAAAAAGGGTAGTTCTGCTGTAGCAAAGAAAGGTAAAGGGTATGACATGAAAGAAAGTAAATCCAGAGATAGTGGTGCAGAAAAAGGGAAGAACGGTGCTAACACTGATGCATTGGACTCCCTGAAAAGGTCATATGGGAAAGATTTTACCCAGGGACCGAATAGTAGAACTCAAGAAATGATACACAGTAACAGGAAAACTCGTACAGAACGAGATAGGGAGCCCTTCCCATTTGCCAAGCATGATGGAGATGATAGAAAAACTGAGACTGAATCTAAATCAGTTAGGCTGGCAGGGCGTGATGATGATACCTCTGAGCAGAGAGGCAGAGATTATTATAACAAGGATGTTGAATCACATTTTGTTGGTCAGGCTGCCCGCTATGGTGAGGATCATTTAACAAGGAGGCATAGAAGAGATGATGATAATCACATGGGTAATGATGACGGTGGGGAAAGAAAACGTGGAAGGGATGAAGATCGCAGAGAAAGAAATCACTTGAAGGATGAGGGTGTTGGAGAAAGAAAGCATGCTAGGGATGAAGATGATTCCAAAGAAGAGAAGCACGGAAGGCATGAGGATGGTCGGGGAGTTAACCGAACAGGAAGAAAGCACTCAAGATATGAGGATGATCTTGGAGAAAGAAAACAGGCAAGGGATGATGATGATTCTAAAGAAGGGAACCGTAGAAGAGATGAGGATGACCAAGGAGAGAGGAAGAACTTGAGGGATGTAGTTGACCGTGTTGAGAGGAAGCGTGGTAGGGATGAAGATTATCAAACAGGAAGAAATTACACAAGGGATGAGGATGAACATAGAGAAAGAAAGTTCAGAAGGGATGAGGATTATCATGCAGCAAGAAAGTTCAGAAGGGAGGATGATAATGATTATGGAGAAAGGAAGCACTTAAGGGATGAGAGTGATGTTCATATGGAAGCAAAACACAATAGGGTTGAGGATGGTCGTGGAGAACGTAGGAACTCAAGGGAGGATGATGATATAGAGAGAAGGCACTCAAAGGATGAAGATGGTCGTAGTGAAAGAAAGCACAGAAGGGATGATGATGATGATGGTCGTAGTGAAAGAAAGCACAGAAGGGATGATGATGATGGTCATGAAGAAAGAAAGCGGCGAAGGGATGATGATGGCAGAGGAGAAAGAAAGCACAGGAGAGAGGGATGATGATGGCAGAGGAGAAAGAAAGCACAGGAGAGAGGAGGAGGACCGCAGAAGGGATGAGAGGGAAAGCCGAGGAGATTATTCCAGAAGAGCCAAATACTAAGTTTTTCCTTCTAGTGGAGCAATGGAAGACTTCTGAACTGTGATCCAAGCATTGGGAATACTTATTTTCTGCTTTAATTGCCCGTGTGTTGGTTTTGCTTTTTGAACGATATAACTTGCGTTTGAAATACTTTTCTTATGTGCTTATTTCAAATCCTGTATTCTGCTGTGACTGGTAGTTTTTTTAAAAGTAAAATACAAAAGTTACTTTTGTTAAAATTATATTTCAGAAGCTTGGACTAATTGTCAGGCTTCGCTAATATAATTGTTGAATACCATAAAAGTGAAATGGTGCATGTGCCGATTTTTTTCAATCAATGCGGAATAACGATTATATCTATTATATACGGAGATAAACAAACCTATTTTACTTTAATATTTAGGCTCATACTTAAATACCATTTTATTATTTAGTTGCTCTTCGTTAAGTTCTTTAACAAGAGATGACAATCTTTTTGTTTATAAGGTAGCTGCACAATATACTTAATACAACCATTTAATCAATAGAACTCTGATATTGAGCTTAAAACATTGTAGTTTTCAAGATAAAATGATTTGCGGTGCTTATGTAGAAATTGCTCTTGGATTTCGTCTCTCCAACCAAGCACATGTTTGCTCTCGGATTTTGTCATTGTACCAACTAACTTTTGTTCTTCATCCCTGCACACCGAATATCATAGGTACATAGTCCTTTTCATTTTCGTTTAGATTTGTTGGTTTACATTTCATTTTTCTTTCCAGATTTCATTTTATATGCACTTAGAAATGATACATCTGTATGAATTTGGAAAAATAGGGTTAACTAGATTTCACTAAATTTTGAAATCTAGTTATGGTTCCACTAGATTTAAATTGTGAACCAGATTTAAAATTGTATTTAAAATTTGGAAAAGTCCTTAACTGGATTTGAAATCGAGTGAAGGTCTAATTGATTTTTGAAATTTGGTGAAGGCTTAACCAAATTTCAAAATTTGATAAAAGACTTCATCAGATTTTGAAATTTAGTGAGTGTGTATCTATATCTTTTTAATTTTTTTTTCATGTTTTAATAATTTATAAATTTGTTTGTTATATATATATATATATATATATATATATATATATATATACACACACATATATATATGGTAAGAACATAAGATGCATCTACATATCAGGCTAAGAGTTCTTCATAGGAGAAAGAGACTTGCAGCATCAACTTGTAAAAGGGGTCACCCTGAAGAAGTTGGGGCATTACATCATCTTGATGTTCATAAAAGCACGAGGATGTTATTACGAACCATGATGATATTGTTGAGCAACACAGGAATGTTATTTAAGAAAAACATAAAGTAGGTTGATTTTCTAGAGGTCCAGAAGATAAATCATTGTTGACAAGCTATGTCGTTCATGTTGCATATGTGCTATGACAAAGCTTGGTTAGTATAGTAGTTGTTTTTTTTTTTAATTTAGATGGTTGACGAGTTGTTTGAACTTTGTATCTAATTGTTTTGTGTAGGACTGAAGGTAAATCAAGTTGGTATCCTATGATAAAAAGTTAAAAAATTTGGAACATGTCATTTGGCTATTCAAGATTTTGTGTTAAATTATGGTTTGATGTCTCTATGAGGTATTTCTTACGATTATGCCGATAAAGGTTTGATATTGATGTTTGCTGAGAGATGACTCTAAGAGACAAACAATTTACATATCCTAATTGGTGAGATGATGATCATCACACTAGATGACGTGTCTACGTCACTACATCATTCTATAGTGGGACATTTTATGTTTGAACGAAGCCTTGGACTTTGAAGAGGTTCAGTGTGCTATCATTAATCTATTGGGCGTGAACTGTATGAGGGCTATATCTGAGCTAAGACAATTTCTTGGTCCCTAAGTTAGGTTAGGCTGGTTTAGAGACATATACAACGATTGTTGTGAGAACTAGCAGTGGGAGTGCACTGCACAGACATACTTGTTGCACCTAGTTGGGTGCACTATTTTTACAAATAAGAACTTTGATCTGTGTATCCTTCTTGATGCTATTCAGAGACTTAAATTCATGTGGCGGATATGCTTGGGAGTTGTTGCACTATTCAGACAATAATTAATTGGATATCATACTCTTTTATAGGTACATATATATCTTGCACTTTCATTTCCTTTATTGTTTCATTATCGACCAACCTCTAATTAAGTTTTTTGTAGAGTTGGATTTGTGAGCACTTCTCTAAAATGGGATGTTGAGACAAAATCATCTAGAGGAACTAGATTGTCTAACAACTCATGTTTTTAATCTTATCAATCAAAATTGAACGAAATATTAATCATAAAATAAAATAGTTAACGATGACAAACATTGAATGAGATATGTGTTTATCATATATAACAATATATCCAATAAGATAAACAATTGTGGTAAATTTGTGTGTAATTGAAAGTAGTGTTTGATACAATAGAAATATAATCTATAAGAATAATGATCTAAACGTTAATGCTTAAAAGTTCAACGTGTTAAACGCCATCAAGCGTTTGACAGAACATGTTAAACGCCATCAAGATATACACTATTATTTGGTATCTCAAACATGCCCAAGGCTTAAGACAAAAAGATCGCCAAACACTATAGAACTCTTAACAGAGTGTCTAATCATCATTATGCTCAAACAAAATGATGTTGTTACCAATAAAGAGCATTAGTAAGTTTGAAGATAAATGATTTTGATGATGCTGCAAGAAGATAGACTTGGAGAAGCTGTTAAAATTATTTTAAATGCACTTTGTAGAATATAAATGTATTAGGAAAGTCTTTGAATATGTAATACTTAAAAAATCTCGTATCTTTATTTAAGTTACGCATTTAATCGATTGTGTGAGCTATAATCGATTATCATAAGCACTCTTGAAAAAGCATTTCGCTCTGGAATAATCGATTATTCCTTCAAATAATCGATTATCAACTGGTCCTGATGAGAACTGCCCAAGTCTTTGGAATAATCGATTGTTCCTCAGGAT
Organism: Vigna reflexopilosa; assembly: GCA_027742785.1. Taxonomy (NCBI): domain Eukaryota; kingdom Viridiplantae; phylum Streptophyta; class Magnoliopsida; order Fabales; family Fabaceae; genus Vigna; species Vigna reflexopilosa. Next base: position 7,560 of record JAFNIE010000611.1, on the reverse strand, counting down.
AATCGATTATCACTTATTGAAAAACCCTGTAACGAACTTAAATAATCGATTATCACTAATAATAATCGATTATTAGTGGCAGTTGTAATCTGTCTTTTCTAACTCAGACCAGTTGCCTATATATAGTTGTTCCAAAACCCTTAGAGGGTTAACTCTGAACTTTTTGAGAATACAGTTTGTCTGAGGAAGTTCCAAAAAGCTAGTTCAAGTGTTTTGCTTGGTCTCGTGAATAGGAGAAGCTCAAGCCTCCTGCAGGTCGCCCAAGCTTCGTGCGGTTCCCTCTTCTAGTACTTTTCTAGGCCTTTTTGAGCTCTATATCCTTAGTACTTCATCTCTGCTTCCTGTATTAACTCATTTTCTATCAAAACAAAGGGAATTAATCATAAAATCATCAAAGTCAACCTCAACTCTCTTATTCACACAATTTAATGAAAACACATGAGTTCAAGCAAGTTTCTAAGTCAAAAAGGGTGTACTTAGTATCAAAGTTACATCACAAATAACAGTATTTTAAACCGTTATCAACCAGCATCAGCAGGATCAGCAGCTTGGACTGGGTCATCCATATGGGTGTCCATATCGTTATTGTCATCATCTTGGTGATCATCATCCTTGTGAATGATCACGTGGTCACGAGTAACAAATCCCATTTGGCGAAAAGTTGTCTCACCAATCTTAGTTCTAATTGCTTGAATGGCTTGAGTGAGTTCGCCTTCCATACTTACGCCACACAATTAAGTAGTGGATCATTCGTTCTTCAACCTTGAATCCATCAACTAGCAGTTGTTAACGGTTGGTTTGTTGTTCAGGATGGCACAAGAATGATTGAAAGGCGAGGAGACAATTGAAGTTCGGGACGCCAAGATGAACTTTGACAGCATCATCCCAGATTGTTAGTTGTGCGACATTCGTCCAGACTTCATCATCCAAAATTATTGGAACTCCTTTTACTTTTATTGTGATGATTCCGTCACTATAACGCAGATTGAAGTAGAAGACACAGATGAGATCTGGGTAGATGCACCATTTTTGCTCCACGAGATGAGTAAGTCCTTGAGCACTAAACAGATCTGGAAATTGAAAACCATAAAATCGATAAAAATCAAGGCGTATGAACTTTACCACCATGATTTATCGTTCTTGCCAGAAATGGACATAATCCGCATGTTTTTCTTGATCCGAAATCTACCCATCAATGGTTGTAGGACGAGGTCTGGAAGAAGAAGATGCACTAATGGTTCTCCTACGGTTTCTTCTTGATTCAGCCATGAAAGAAGTGGACAGAGGGAAACTTGGAAAGAATGGAGAGAAATGAAAAAACTGGTTCATATTAGAATTGAGCAGAGTTCTGGGTGCAAAGGAGTGACCATTAATCGATTATAGGGGGCTATTTATAAGAAAAATCAAGAAACTAGCCGTTTTGAGCCGTTTATGGTCGTTAGGATTCGCTACAACAGTTCTATTTTAGAAACTGGTCGCGTGATATTCGATTATTGTAAGTGATAATCGATTATCTGTTCAAAGAGTCACTTTCCAGAAATTGTATGGTAATCGATTATAGATGAAGATAATCGATTATCTGCTCATAAGTGTCCAAATTTAGGTTTGAGTGAGAATAATTGATTGTTCTATGGGATAATCGATTATCTGCGATGAGGCTTTTGCCAAAGCCAAAAATAATCGATTATTCTCGTGTGATAATCGATTAAAAACGCTAAGCTTATGAGAATTGTGAAAATTTCAGAAATCTTGAGTCTACGACATATCTAACACTCCTAACTCTCTTCTAAGTTCATAAAGTAAAGATACCCCCTTAAATATGCAATTCAAATTCAGTTTTTAGCATACTCAATTAACCCACGAAATCAACAATCACTTTTCAAACAATTAAGATATCAATGATTCAGCAACCAAATTATAAACTAAAATGAATACAACAGTAGCTTAAATGGAAATGATCACTACGGCTACAGGTTTGACATGAAAGCATTTCAGCTAGCACAATCAGTTCAAAAACTAACTTTGACAACACAATTTACAACTTCCAAAACAACAACTATGATTCATGCACTCTCATACCCCAATCTGTTCAACCCAATGAATTCAGCTCTGCATATAAAACAACATATATAAAAATTAAAACAACAATATGCAGTAATCAGATTTAATTCAATAACATTGTTTATCTTGGTTCAATGGATTTTATCCATGAAATATTGGTAAACCATAATTTAAAACTGGAAAATTGACTCGAACAAGGAAATGCAGTTTCGACAACTGCTTTTAAAGACTATTCTACAGTGATTTTCACAATTGGCAATCAAGCTTTATGCGGAGCAAATCATAGCTCATATGCATGCATATAAATAGATCTCCACAGAAAACATCTTTGAAATAGAAATGCCAATTCAATCATCAAAAAACTTAATCATCTAAAAATGCCAATGAAAATCTATCAACCAACTCATTTAAATGAATATAACAGTAATCAAATAATGGAAAATCAGAAAGATAAGCAGAACAAAGAGCAATAACACAGTTCAAACAACACTTAGCTCAATCACATGGAGTTTGAACCAAGGCTTTGAATGTCATTTTATGGATTCACTTCTCGGTCTTAGATCATTGGTTCCGAAAGCAAAATACCATGAAGCTCTCCTCTCCTTTTGAGAACTTGACCTGCAAAACCATCCAAGAGGGGTTTGGTGCCCACAATCTCATTTGAGTCCTCGGGGTTAGAGACAAATTACTTGACAATAGGAATCCAAGCACATTTTCCATCAGGAACATCAAAATGTTTGATTCTACATTTGTTTGAAGTATGTCCCTTTTTCATACAATAGAAGCAACAAACACCATGCAGTTTGGTTGTTACAGTTGTTCCTTTTTCAACCCAAACTCTACGAGTTCTCTTAACTTTAGACTTTTTATGATGATGCATGTCTTTATTTCTAACATTGCTCTTTCTAAAACCATTTTGAACATGTGAGACAGACTTGGTTGCTTTAGAAAGTAAATTTTCAAGTATGTCAATGTTAAACATGTGACTTTTACAAGATAAACACTCAACAAGGTTTTCATTTGCATTAGATTCAATCAACTCAGTTTCAAGATTGTTAACTTTATTTCTTAATATGACTTCTTCATCTAATGCTTTTTCATATTTCAATTTTAATTCCTTAAACTCATTTTTCAAATTTTTATGAGCAACATCCAATTTTTCAGATTCATTTAGCAATTCAAGAAAAGCTTTTTGCAAATCAAACTCACTAGTTTCAAAGCTAGAGGAACTTACTTGGCTTGCAGTGTCATCAGGAATAACCGTCAAACATAAGTTTGCTTCTTCATCTGAATCACTTGAGCTTGAAGAGCTAGAAGCATTTTCTTCCCAAGCTATGTAAGCTTTCTTCTTCTTTGGGAACTTTCTTTCCTTCTTTTCTTCACTCTTCTTATTATTAGGACAATCAGTCTTTACATGTCCTCTTTCTCCACATCCATACCACTTCACACTTGATGGAGAACCTTGATTATCTTTCCTTTCCCCATGGTATTTGTCTTTTCCTTTCGCTCTCATAAATTTAGCAAACTTCTTAATCATAAGGCTCATGTTTTCCTCATTGTCATCGGAATCATCATCCTCAATCCTTTTAGAACTTTTTCCTTTTGAGATTTCAAACTTGAAGGCAAGCGTCTTTATTTTGCCTTGATCCTCTTCTGCAGATAATCTTATAACCTCAAGCTCGTGCTCACAAAGCTTCCGAAAGAGAATTGCCATTGACATTTGAGTAAGATTTTGAGACTCCGATATGGAAGTCACCTTTGGTTGCCAAGACCTGTCCAATGATTTCAATATTTTTACATTCAATTCATTAGTGTCAAAAGTCTTACCCAACCCTGACAAGTGGTTCACTATGTGACTGAAACGCTTCTGGACATCAGAAATTGTTTCTCCAGGTTGCATTCTGAACATCTCACACTCCTGGATGAGTGTGTTCTTCCTTGAATGTTTCATGTCCTCTGTACTCTCATGTATGACTCTGAGGACTTCCCACATCTCCTGTGTTGTCTTATACACTGAAATTCTATAAAATTCATCAAGTACAATAACGGATGAAATATTATTACGAGCCTTAAAATCAAATTGGGCTCTTCTATTTTTCTCAGCAGTTCGTTAAAGTATGGTTTTTCTTCTTCTACACCATTAACCGTTCTTTTAGGAATAGAAGGGCCATTTAGTACAGCTTCCTAAATGCTCTGTCAACAGACCCCATAAATATTTCAATTATGACTTTCCAGAATGCATAGTTATCACCAGTAAAAAGTGGTTGTCAGTTGATGGAAGCACCTTTGGCGTACACTTGAGTTTGATGACCGGCCATTTTCGCAAAAGTTTGAAAGAATATCAAAGCAAGCTCTAATACCAATTGTCGGAATAATCAGTACCGTTATAGAGTCGCGCAGCGGAATGAAATATAGATAATGGAAAGCGTGTTCGGTCAAACTCGTATTAAGATGGTCCGTTTTAGAAAATTAATTTTCTTAGAGAAAAATCATGAAAGGAAGGGGAAAGTGATCCTTCCTAGTAGCACTGTTCAACTTTCTATAGTCGATACACATCCTCCATCCAGTAACAGTCCTTGTGGGTATGAGCTCATTTTTTTCATTATAAATAAATGTCATTCCACCTTTCTTTGGTACCACCTGTACTGGGCTTACCCATGCACTATTAGAAATAGGGTAAATAATGCCAGCCTCAAGTAACTTTAGCACTTCCTTTCTCACCTCCTCCTTCATTACTGGATTTAACCTTCTTTGTGGTTGAGCAACTGGTTTGTAGTCATCTTCCATGAATATTTTGTGCATGCAATATGTTGGACTTATGCCTTTGAGATCTGAGATTGACCATCCAATAGCTCATTTGTTGGCTTTAAGTACTTCTACCAACTTTTCTTCTTCTATGGGAAAGAGAGAGAGTTGTTCATGATAACTGGTTTGTTTCCACCTTCTTCTAGAAACACATACTTCAAGTGTGGCGGTAGCATCTTCAGCTCTACTTTGCTTCCTTTGACTTTTTCTTCTGTGTTTTGCAAAGGAACCTTTCGTAATTCTTCCAAATCAGTCAAGCACTCATCCATTAGTTCCTCTTCTTTTTCATTTAACTCTTCACAAGTGTCAACTAGTATCTCCTCCAAAGAAAGCGTATCACTTGCATTGTTTTCTTGTATCATGCAAATCTCATCAAGAAAATCAAGATGAAAGCATTCTTTATCATCTTTTGGGTGAGACTTGGCTTTAAAGACATCAAAATTTACTTCTTCATCTTGTACTCTCACCTTCAGGTTTCCATTTTCCACATCAATCAAAACTCTTGCTATCTTCATAAAAGGTCTCCCAAGAATAAGAGGTACATTCACATCCTCCTCCATCTCCATGATGACAAAGTCCACAGGAAAAAGAAATTTGTCTACCTTCACAAGCACATCTTCAGCTACCCCATAAGGATATTTCAGAGATTTGTCTGCAAGTTGAAGAGTCATCCGAGTAGGCTTGAGTTCCAACCCTTCAATCTTTTCAAACATGGAAAGCGGCATGAGATTAATACTGTCTCCCAAATCAATAAGTGCTTTCCCAACAGAGATATTCCCTATAGTGCAAGGAATAGTGAAGCTTCCTGGATCTTTAAACTTGGGGGGTAACAGTTTTTGTATGATAACACTGCAGTTTTCTTGAACTTCAATGGTTTCTTCTTCAATGTACTTCCTTTTCTTCTAAGGGTTTTGGAACAACTATATATAGGCAACTGGTCTGAGTTAGAAAAGGCAGATTACAACTGCCATTGATAATCGATTATTGTTAGTGATAATTGATTATTTAAGTCCGTTACAGGGTTTTTCAATAAGTGATAATCGATTATCCTGAGGAACAATCGATTATTCCAGAGACTTTTTGCAGTTCTCATCAGGACCAGTTGACAATCGATTATTCCGGTTCGTTCGTCGAAGGAAGGTTTTATCAATCTATTCTTTCACTCCATTGTAATCTGTGAAACTGATTTTTAGTGAAAACGTTAATCACTTTTTATAGTGATTAACAACTGGACGTAGAATCTTTTGATTCGAACTAGGATAAAAATTCTATGTTGAATTTGTTTACTCCCTACACTCTTTACATTTTGCGCATATTAATTGTTCAATAAATTTTCTCTAAGAAAATTAATTTTCTAAAACGGACCATCTTAATACGAGTTTGACCAAACACGCTTTCCGCTATCTATATTTCATTCCGCTGCGCGACTCTAACACGGTACAGATTGTTCCGACAGATGTAACAAGATCCTTATCTACATATTAGGATCCGTATATAATAATTCGTATGTAGATGGCATTTTTCTTGTAGTGAATATATATATATATATATATATATATATATATATATATATATATATTGCTCACTATTGTTCACAAATACTGCGGATCAAGAACCAACTAGAAAACTGTGGACAAATTTTTTATCCCCGGCAATGACGCCAAAAACTTGTTGATGGATTGGCAAGTGTACCAAATCGCACAAGTAATATAAAATGGTAAGACCAAGTATCGTATCCCAAAGGACTCTTAGTACTAAACAGTCGTGTGATAAATTAATTAATTAAGACTTAAAATAAAAGAGATCATTGGTTTAAAATGCAAAAGACAGAAAATTAAATATGAATGCAAATTGATCGATAGTAGAGTAACACAAGGATGAACGGATGTTGTTTAATATGAGATGAATATGTTGTTGGGGTTAGATTTCATCAAGTTCCCTCTCATGTATATAAGAATTCCTCTTTATGCATTAATGTTAACGTCACTCACTAAAGTACTTAGAACCCAATCTCGTGGCGCAATAAGCCTACCTTAATTCCTAGTTCGTGCAATTCCTAGCGTTCCTAGAAAATTAAGTCTGAAGATCAAGAGCTTAAGACAACCAAGTACTCATACCCTCATCCCTGAGAAATATTACCCTTGGGAGAATTCAACAAGAACCTGAATTGTAAGGAACCTCCCGGCACTCATGCAATTCATAAATCATGCAACTAAATGAGTTAAATTGAGCAAGCATTGAAACAGATGAATTCCCTAACAATTAATGAATAAAGCAAATATGATTAAGAATCAATTCAAATACATGAGAGTTCACAAGGTTACATCATTCCCTAACAACAAATAGAGTTTAGTTCCCCATAGACTTGGAGAAACTATATGAATAATGGAAAAGCATGAGATAGTGAAACCCTAAGAGTAGAAGAGGAAGCTCCCGCCTCCAGATCCGCCTTTAGAGAGTAAAAGTGTGTGTTGTTGTGTTGCTCCAACCAGAGATACAAAACCTAGAGCATCGGGATCCTTTAAATAGAGTTGGAAAAGAGTTAAAAATAGGGCCCGGTCCAAAAGAGTCGAAACAGAGCAAAAATAGGGTCAGATCAGCAACGCGCGACACTGGGGCGGCGAATTTGGCCGCCGAGCGGTGGACATCGATTTTCGAAAGGCTTAAGCCTCCAATTTCGCCCAAGCTTCAGGG
>JAFNIE010000610.1:0-28563 GCA_027742785.1 Vigna reflexopilosa | reverse complement strand
ATTACATCCACTTCCTCCACATCCTCCACTTCATCCACTTCGTTCACTTCTTCATCTTCTTCTTCCACTTCGTCCACTTTGTCCACTTCGTCTACTTCGTCTAGTTCGTCCACTTCCTCCACTTCGTCCACTTCCTCCACTTCCTCCACTTCCTCCACTTCGCCCACTTCGCCCACTTCCTCCACTTCCTCCACTTCATCCACTTACTTCACTTCGTCCACTTCTTCATCTTCTTCTGCCATTTTGTCCACTTCGTCCACTTCGTCCACTTCCTCCACTTCCTCCACGTCATCAATATCGTCTACTCCCTTCATTTCTTCATTCACTTTCTCCACTTCTTCAATTTCGTCCACTTCCTCCACTTCCTCAAGTTCGTCCACTTCTCCACTTCGGCCACCTCGCTCACTTCCTCAAGTTCCTCCACTTCTTCCACTTCGTCTACTTCCTCCACTTCCTCCACTTCATCCACTTCTTTCACTTCGTCCACTTCGTCCACTTCCTCAACTTCGTCCACTTCGTCAACTTCGTAAAGTTCGTGTACTTCGTCCAGTTCCTGCACTTCGTCCTCTTCGTCCTCTTCCTCCACTTCGTCCACTTGCTCCACTTCCTCTATTTCGTCCACTTCCTCCACTTCATCCACTTCGTCCACTTCTTCATCTTCTTCTTCCACTTCGTCCACTGCTTCCACTTCGTCAACTTCGTCCACTTCTTCATCTTCCTGTTCCACTTTGTCCACTTCCTCCACTGCCTCCACTTCGCCCACTTCGTCACCTTCATCAACGTCGTCAGCTTCGTCCATTTCGTCCACTTCTTCCACTTACTCCAGTTCCTCCACTTCGTCAACTTCGTCTATTTTGTCCACTTCATCCAATTCGTCCACTTCTTGCACTTCCTCCACTTCCACCACTTCCTCCACTTCTTAATCTTCCTCTTCCACTTCGTCAACTTCGTCAAGTTCGTGCACTTTTTCCACATCGTCCACTTTTTCCACTTCCTCTACTTCCTCCACTTCCCCTACTTCATTCACTTCGTCCACTTCGTCCACATCGTCCACCTCGTCCGCTTAGTCAACTTCGTAAAGTTCGTGCACTTCGTCCACTTCCTCCACTTAATCCACTTTGTCCACTTCTTCATCTTCTTCTTCTACTTTATCCAATTCGTCCACTTCATCAAGGTCGTACACTTCGTCCACTTCATCAAGTTCGTGCACTTCATCCACTTTGTCCACTTGGACCACTTCGTCCACTTGGTTCACTTTGTCCACTTCATCAACTTCGTCCACTTCTTCAAGTTCGTAAAGTTCGTGCACTTCGTCCAGTTCGTCCACTTCCTCCACTTCATCCACTTTGTCTACTTCGTCAAGTTCGTCCACTTCGTCGTCCACTTCCTCCACTTCCTCCACTTCATCCACTTCGTCCACTTCTTCATCTTCTTCTTCCACTTCGTCGACTTCGTCTACTTCGTCCACTTCGTCAACTTCGTCCACTTCTTCATCTTCCTCTTCCACTTTAACCACTTTGTCTACTTCCTCCACTGCCTCCACTTTGCCCACGTCTTCAGCTTCGTCAACTTCGTCAGCTTCGTCGACTTCGTCCACTTCGTCCACTTACTCCACTTCGTCCACTTACTCCACTTCCTCCACTTCGTCTACTTCGTCCACTTCATCCACTTCGTCCACTTCCTGCACTTCCTCCACTTCCACCACTTCCTCCACTTCATCAACTTCCTCTGCTTCTTCATCTTCCTCGTCCACTTCGTCCACTTCGTCAAGTTCGTGCGCTTTGTCCACATCGTCCACTTCCTCCACTTCCTCTACTTCATTCACTTTGTCCACCTCGTCCACGTCGTCCACCACGTCCACTTTGTTCATTTCGTCCACTTTGTTCATTTCGTCCATTTCGTTCACTTCGTCCGCTTCGTCAACTTCGTAAAGTTCATGCTCTTCGTCCACTTCGTCCACTTCATCCACTTCTTCATCTTCTTCTTCCACTTTATCCAATTCGTCCACTTCGTCAAGGTCATGCACTTCGTCCTCTTCATCAAGTTCGTGCACTTCGTCCACTTCGTCCACTTCCTCCACTTCCTCTACTTCCTCCACTTCATCGACTTCGTCCACTTCTTCATACACTTCGTCCACTTGGTCCACTTCGTCCACTTCGTCAACTTCGTCCACGTCTTCAACTTCGTAAAGTTCGTGCACTTCGTCCAGTTCCTACACTTTGCCCACTTCCTCCACTTCATCCACTTCGTCCACTTCGTCAAGTTCGTCCACTTCCTCCATTTCGTCCACTTCCTCCACTTCCTCGACTTCCTCCACTTCATCCATTTCGTCCACTTCATCATCTTCTTCTTCCACTTCGTCCACATCGTCTACTTCGTCAATTTCGTCCACTTCGTCCTACTCTTCATCTTCCTCTTCCACTTTGTCCACTTTGTCCACTTCCTCCACTGCCTCCACTTCGTCACCTTCCTCCACTTCGTCAACTTCTTCGACTTAGTCCACTCCGTCAACTTCGTCTTCTTCCTTCACTCCCTCCACATCGTCCACTTCCTCCACTTCTTCCACTTCGTCACCTTCGTCAACTTCGTCAGCTTCGTCCACTTCTTCATCTTCTTCTTCCACTTTGTCCAATTCGTCCACTTCGTCATGTTCGTGCAGTTTGTCCACTTCGACAAGTTCGTGCACTTCGTCAACTTCATCCCCTTCCTCCACTTCCTGCACTTCATCCATGTCGTCCACTTCGTCAACTTCGTCCACTTCGTCTATTTCGTCTACTTCATCCACATCGTCCACTTCGTCAAGTTGGTCCACTTCGTCCACCTCCTCCATTTCATCCATTACATCCACTTCCTCCACTTCCTCCACTTCATCCACTTCGTTCACTTTTGCATCTTCTTCTTCCACTTCGTCCACTTTGTCCACTTCGTCTACTTCGTCTACTTCGTCCACTTCGTCCACTTCCTCCACTCCGTCAACTTCCTCCCTTTCCTCCACTTCCTCCACTTCTTCCACTATGTCAACTTCGTCCACTTCGTCCATGTCCTCCACTTCGTCAAGTTCGTCTACTTCGTCCCCTTCCTCCACTTCCTGCACTTCATCCACGTCGTCCACTTCGTCAACTTCGTCCACTTCGTCTACTTCATCCACTTCGTCCACTTCGTCAAGTTGGTCCACTTCGTCCACCTCCTCCAGTTCATCCATTACATCCACTTCCTCCACATCCTCCACTTCATCCACTTCGTTCACTTCTTCATCTTCTTCTTCCACTTCGTCCACTTTGTCCACTTCGTCTACTTCGTCTAGTTCGTCCACTTCCTCCACTTCGTCCACTTCCTCCACTTCCTCCACTTCCTCCACTTCGCCCACTTCGCCCACTTCCTCCACTTCCTCCACTTCATCCACTTACTTCACTTCGTCCACTTCTTCATCTTCTTCTGCCATTTTGTCCACTTCGTCCACTTCGTCCACTTCCTCCACTTCCTCCACGTCATCAATATCGTCTACTCCCTTCATTTCTTCATTCACTTTCTCCACTTCTTCAATTTCGTCCACTTCCTCCACTTCCTCAAGTTCGTCCACTTCTCCACTTCGGCCACCTCGCTCACTTCCTCAAGTTCCTCCACTTCTTCCACTTCGTCTACTTCCTCCACTTCCTCCACTTCATCCACTTCTTTCACTTCGTCCACTTCGTCCACTTCCTCAACTTCGTCCACTTCGTCAACTTCGTAAAGTTCGTGTACTTCGTCCAGTTCCTGCACTTCGTCCTCTTCGTCCTCTTCCTCCACTTCGTCCACTTGCTCCACTTCCTCTATTTCGTCCACTTCCTCCACTTCATCCACTTCGTCCACTTCTTCATCTTCTTCTTCCACTTCGTCCACTGCTTCCACTTCGTCAACTTCGTCCACTTCTTCATCTTCCTGTTCCACTTTGTCCACTTCCTCCACTGCCTCCACTTCGCCCACTTCGTCACCTTCATCAACGTCGTCAGCTTCGTCCATTTCGTCCACTTCTTCCACTTACTCCAGTTCCTCCACTTCGTCAACTTCGTCTATTTTGTCCACTTCATCCAATTCGTCCACTTCTTGCACTTCCTCCACTTCCACCACTTCCTCCACTTCTTAATCTTCCTCTTCCACTTCGTCAACTTCGTCAAGTTCGTGCACTTTTTCCACATCGTCCACTTTTTCCACTTCCTCTACTTCCTCCACTTCCCCTACTTCATTCACTTCGTCCACTTCGTCCACATCGTCCACCTCGTCCGCTTAGTCAACTTCGTAAAGTTCGTGCACTTCGTCCACTTCCTCCACTTAATCCACTTTGTCCACTTCTTCATCTTCTTCTTCTACTTTATCCAATTCGTCCACTTCATCAAGGTCGTACACTTCGTCCACTTCATCAAGTTCGTGCACTTCATCCACTTTGTCCACTTGGACCACTTCGTCCACTTGGTTCACTTTGTCCACTTCATCAACTTCGTCCACTTCTTCAAGTTCGTAAAGTTCGTGCACTTCGTCCAGTTCGTCCACTTCCTCCACTTCATCCACTTTGTCTACTTCGTCAAGTTCGTCCACTTCGTCGTCCACTTCCTCCACTTCCTCCACTTCATCCACTTCGTCCACTTCTTCATCTTCTTCTTCCACTTCGTCGACTTCGTCTACTTCGTCCACTTCGTCAACTTCGTCCACTTCTTCATCTTCCTCTTCCACTTTAACCACTTTGTCTACTTCCTCCACTGCCTCCACTTTGCCCACGTCTTCAGCTTCGTCAACTTCGTCAGCTTCGTCGACTTCGTCCACTTCGTCCACTTACTCCACTTCGTCCACTTACTCCACTTCCTCCACTTCGTCTACTTCGTCCACTTCATCCACTTCGTCCACTTCCTGCACTTCCTCCACTTCCACCACTTCCTCCACTTCATCAACTTCCTCTGCTTCTTCATCTTCCTCGTCCACTTCGTCCACTTCGTCAAGTTCGTGCGCTTTGTCCACATCGTCCACTTCCTCCACTTCCTCTACTTCATTCACTTTGTCCACCTCGTCCACGTCGTCCACCACGTCCACTTTGTTCATTTCGTCCACTTTGTTCATTTCGTCCATTTCGTTCACTTCGTCCGCTTCGTCAACTTCGTAAAGTTCATGCTCTTCGTCCACTTCGTCCACTTCATCCACTTCTTCATCTTCTTCTTCCACTTTATCCAATTCGTCCACTTCGTCAAGGTCATGCACTTCGTCCTCTTCATCAAGTTCGTGCACTTCGTCCACTTCGTCCACTTCCTCCACTTCCTCTACTTCCTCCACTTCATCGACTTCGTCCACTTCTTCATACACTTCGTCCACTTGGTCCACTTCGTCCACTTCGTCAACTTCGTCCACGTCTTCAACTTCGTAAAGTTCGTGCACTTCGTCCAGTTCCTACACTTTGCCCACTTCCTCCACTTCATCCACTTCGTCCACTTCGTCAAGTTCGTCCACTTCCTCCATTTCGTCCACTTCCTCCACTTCCTCGACTTCCTCCACTTCATCCATTTCGTCCACTTCATCATCTTCTTCTTCCACTTCGTCCACATCGTCTACTTCGTCAATTTCGTCCACTTCGTCCTACTCTTCATCTTCCTCTTCCACTTTGTCCACTTTGTCCACTTCCTCCACTGCCTCCACTTCGTCACCTTCCTCCACTTCGTCAACTTCTTCGACTTAGTCCACTCCGTCAACTTCGTCTTCTTCCTTCACTCCCTCCACATCGTCCACTTCCTCCACTTCTTCCACTTCGTCACCTTCGTCAACTTCGTCAGCTTCGTCCACTTCTTCATCTTCTTCTTCCACTTTGTCCAATTCGTCCACTTCGTCATGTTCGTGCAGTTTGTCCACTTCGACAAGTTCGTGCACTTCGTCAACTTCATCCCCTTCCTCCACTTCCTGCACTTCATCCATGTCGTCCACTTCGTCAACTTCGTCCACTTCGTCTATTTCGTCTACTTCATCCACATCGTCCACTTCGTCAAGTTGGTCCACTTCGTCCACCTCCTCCATTTCATCCATTACATCCACTTCCTCCACTTCCTCCACTTCATCCACTTCGTTCACTTTTGCATCTTCTTCTTCCACTTCGTCCACTTTGTCCACTTCGTCTACTTCGTCTACTTCGTCCACTTCGTCCACTTCCTCCACTCCGTCAACTTCCTCCCTTTCCTCCACTTCCTCCACTTCTTCCACTATGTCAACTTCGTCCACTTCGTCCATGTCCTCCACTTCGTCAAGTTCGTCTACTTCGTCCCCTTCCTCCACTTCCTGCACTTCATCCACGTCGTCCACTTCGTCAACTTCGTCCACTTCGTCTACTTCATCCACTTCGTCCACTTCGTCAAGTTGGTCCACTTCGTCCACCTCCTCCAGTTCATCCATTACATCCACTTCCTCCACATCCTCCACTTCATCCACTTCGTTCACTTCTTCATCTTCTTCTTCCACTTCGTCCACTTTGTCCACTTCGTCTACTTCGTCTAGTTCGTCCACTTCCTCCACTTCGTCCACTTCCTCCACTTCCTCCACTTCCTCCACTTCGCCCACTTCGCCCACTTCCTCCACTTCCTCCACTTCATCCACTTACTTCACTTCGTCCACTTCTTCATCTTCTTCTGCCATTTTGTCCACTTCGTCCACTTCCTCCACTTCCTCCACGTCATCAATATCGTCTACTCCCTTCATTTCTTCATTCACTTTCTCCACTTCTTCAATTTCGTCCACTTCCTCCACTTCCTCAAGTTCGTCCACTTCTCCACTTCGGCCACCTCGCTCACTTCCTCAAGTTCCTCCACTTCTTCCACTTCGTCTACTTCCTCCACTTCCTCCACTTCATCCACTTCTTTCACTTCGTCCACTTCGTCCACTTCCTCAACTTCGTCCACTTCGTCAACTTCGTAAAGTTCGTGTACTTCGTCCAGTTCCTGCACTTCGTCCTCTTCGTCCTCTTCCTCCACTTCGTCCACTTGCTCCACTTCCTCTATTTCGTCCACTTCCTCCACTTCATCCACTTCGTCCACTTCTTCATCTTCTTCTTCCACTTCGTCCACTGCTTCCACTTCGTCAACTTCGTCCACTTCTTCATCTTCCTGTTCCACTTTGTCCACTTCCTCCACTGCCTCCACTTCGCCCACTTCGTCACCTTCATCAACGTCGTCAGCTTCGTCCATTTCGTCCACTTCTTCCACTTACTCCAGTTCCTCCACTTCGTCAACTTCGTCTATTTTGTCCACTTCATCCAATTCGTCCACTTCTTGCACTTCCTCCACTTCCACCACTTCCTCCACTTCTTAATCTTCCTCTTCCACTTCGTCAACTTCGTCAAGTTCGTGCACTTTTTCCACATCGTCCACTTTTTCCACTTCCTCTACTTCCTCCACTTCCCCTACTTCATTCACTTCGTCCACTTCGTCCACATCGTCCACCTCGTCCGCTTAGTCAACTTCGTAAAGTTCGTGCACTTCGTCCACTTCCTCCACTTAATCCACTTTGTCCACTTCTTCATCTTCTTCTTCTACTTTATCCAATTCGTCCACTTCATCAAGGTCGTACACTTCGTCCACTTCATCAAGTTCGTGCACTTCATCCACTTTGTCCACTTGGACCACTTCGTCCACTTGGTTCACTTTGTCCACTTCATCAACTTCGTCCACTTCTTCAAGTTCGTAAAGTTCGTGCACTTCGTCCAGTTCGTCCACTTCCTCCACTTCATCCACTTTGTCTACTTCGTCAAGTTCGTCCACTTCGTCGTCCACTTCCTCCACTTCCTCCACTTCATCCACTTCGTCCACTTCTTCATCTTCTTCTTCCACTTCGTCGACTTCGTCTACTTCGTCCACTTCGTCAACTTCGTCCACTTCTTCATCTTCCTCTTCCACGTTAACCACTTTGTCTACTTCCTCCACTGCCTCCACTTTGCCCACGTCTTCAGCTTCGTCAACTTCGTCAGCTTCGTCGACTTCGTCCACTTCGTCCACTTACTCCACTTCGTCCACTTACTCCACTTCCTCCACTTCGTCTACTTCGTCCACTTCATCCACTTCGTCCACTTCCTGCACTTCCTCCACTTCCACCACTTCCTCCACTTCATCAACTTCCTCTGCTTCTTCATCTTCCTCGTCCACTTCGTCCACTTCGTCAAGTTCGTGCGCTTTGTCCACATCGTCCACTTCCTCCACTTCCTCTACTTCATTCACTTTGTCCACCTCGTCCACGTCGTCCACCACGTCCACTTTGTTCATTTCGTCCACTTTGTTCATTTCGTCCATTTCGTTCACTTCGTCCGCTTCGTCAACTTCGTAAAGTTCATGCTCTTCGTCCACTTCGTCCACTTCATCCACTTCTTCATCTTCTTCTTCCACTTTATCCAATTCGTCCACTTCGTCAAGGTCATGCACTTCGTCCTCTTCATCAAGTTCGTGCACTTCGTCCACTTCGTCCACTTCCTCTACTTCCTCCACTTCATCGACTTCGTCCACTTCTTCATACACTTCGTCCACTTGGTCCACTTCGTCCACTTCGTCAACTTCGTCCACGTCTTCAACTTCGTAAAGTTCGTGCACTTCGTCCAGTTCCTACACTTTGCCCACTTCCTCCACTTCATCCACTTCGTCCACTTCGTCAAGTTCGTCCACTTCCTCCATTTCGTCCACTTCCTCCACTTCCTCGACTTCCTCCACTTCATCCATTTCGTCCACTTCATCATCTTCTTCTTCCACTTCGTCCACATCGTCTACTTCGTCAATTTCGTCCACTTCGTCCTACTCTTCATCTTCCTCTTCCACTTTGTCCACTTTGTCCACTTCCTCCACTGCCTCCACTTCGTCACCTTCCTCCACTTCGTCAACTTCTTCGACTTAGTCCACTCCGTCAACTTCGTCTTCTTCCTTCACTCCCTCCACATCGTCCACTTCCTCCACTTCTTCCACTTCGTCACCTTCGTCAACTTCGTCAGCTTCGTCCACTTCTTCATCTTCTTCTTCCACTTTGTCCAATTCGTCCACTTCGTCATGTTCGTGCAGTTTGTCCACTTCGACAAGTTCGTGCACTTCGTCAACTTCATCCCCTTCCTCCACTTCCTGCACTTCATCCATGTCGTCCACTTCGTCAACTTCGTCCACTTCGTCTATTTCGTCTACTTCATCCACATCGTCCACTTCGTCAAGTTGGTCCACTTCGTCCACCTCCTCCATTTCATCCATTACATCCACTTCCTCCACTTCCTCCACTTCATCCACTTCGTTCACTTTTGCATCTTCTTCTTCCACTTCGTCCACTTTGTCCACTTCGTCTACTTCGTCTACTTCGTCCACTTCGTCCACTTCCTCCACTCCGTCAACTTCCTCCCTTTCCTCCACTTCCTCCACTTCTTCCACTATGTCAACTTCGTCCACTTCGTCCATGTCCTCCACTTCGTCAAGTTCGTCTACTTCGTCCCCTTCCTCCACTTCCTGCACTTCATCCACGTCGTCCACTTCGTCAACTTCGTCCACTTCGTCTACTTCATCCACTTCGTCCACTTCGTCAAGTTGGTCCACTTCGTCCACCTCCTCCAGTTCATCCATTACATCCACTTCCTCCACATCCTCCACTTCATCCACTTCGTTCACTTCTTCATCTTCTTCTTCCACTTCGTCCACTTTGTCCACTTCGTCTACTTCGTCTAGTTCGTCCACTTCCTCCACTTCGTCCACTTCCTCCACTTCCTCCACTTCCTCCACTTCGCCCACTTCGCCCACTTCCTCCACTTCCTCCACTTCATCCACTTACTTCACTTCGTCCACTTCTTCATCTTCTTCTGCCATTTTGTCCACTTCGTCCACTTCGTCCACTTCCTCCACTTCCTCCACGTCATCAATATCGTCTACTCCCTTCATTTCTTCATTCACTTTCTCCACTTCTTCAATTTCGTCCACTTCCTCCACTTCCTCAAGTTCGTCCACTTCTCCACTTCGGCCACCTCGCTCACTTCCTCAAGTTCCTCCACTTCTTCCACTTCGTCTACTTCCTCCACTTCCTCCACTTCATCCACTTCTTTCACTTCGTCCACTTCCTCAACTTCGTCCACTTCGTCAACTTCGTAAAGTTCGTGTACTTCGTCCAGTTCCTGCACTTCGTCCTCTTCGTCCTCTTCCTCCACTTCGTCCACTTGCTCCACTTCCTCTATTTCGTCCACTTCCTCCACTTCATCCACTTCGTCCACTTCTTCATCTTCTTCTTCCACTTCGTCCACTGCTTCCACTTCGTCAACTTCGTCCACTTCTTCATCTTCCTGTTCCACTTTGTCCACTTCCTCCACTGCCTCCACTTCGCCCACTTCGTCACCTTCATCAACGTCGTCAGCTTCGTCCATTTCGTCCACTTCTTCCACTTACTCCAGTTCCTCCACTTCGTCAACTTCGTCTATTTTGTCCACTTCATCCAATTCGTCCACTTCTTGCACTTCCTCCACTTCCACCACTTCCTCCACTTCTTAATCTTCCTCTTCCACTTCGTCAACTTCGTCAAGTTCGTGCACTTTTTCCACATCGTCCACTTTT
This sequence comes from Vigna reflexopilosa, assembly GCA_027742785.1. Classification (NCBI taxonomy): domain Eukaryota; kingdom Viridiplantae; phylum Streptophyta; class Magnoliopsida; order Fabales; family Fabaceae; genus Vigna; species Vigna reflexopilosa. The sequence goes on along the minus strand of JAFNIE010000610.1, from coordinate 18,004 downwards.
TCCACTTCCTCTACTTCCTCCACTTCCCCTACTTCATTCACTTCGTCCACTTCGTCCACATCGTCCACCTCGTCCGCTTAGTCAACTTCGTAAAGTTCGTGCACTTCGTCCACTTCCTCCACTTAATCCACTTTGTCCACTTCTTCATCTTCTTCTTCTACTTTATCCAATTCGTCCACTTCATCAAGGTCGTACACTTCGTCCACTTCATCAAGTTCGTGCACTTCATCCACTTTGTCCACTTGGACCACTTCGTCCACTTGGTTCACTTTGTCCACTTCATCAACTTCGTCCACTTCTTCAAGTTCGTAAAGTTCGTGCACTTCGTCCAGTTCGTCTACTTCCTCCACTTCGTCCACTTCGTCGTCCACTTCCTCCACTTCCTCCACTTCATCCACTTCGTCCACTTCTTCATCTTCTTCTTCCACTTCGTCGACTTCGTCTACTTCGTCCACTTCGTCAACTTCGTCCACTTCTTCATCTTCCTCTTCCACTTTAACCACTTTGTCTACTTCCTCCACTGCCTCCACTTTGCCCACGTCTTCAGCTTCGTCAACTTCGTCAGCTTCGTCGACTTCGTCCACTTCGTCCACTTACTCCACTTCGTCCACTTACTCCACTTCCTCCACTTCGTCTACTTCGTCCACTTCATCCACTTCGTCCACTTCCTGCACTTCCTCCACTTCCACCACTTCCTCCACTTCATCAACTTCCTCTGCTTCTTCATCTTCCTCGTCCACTTCGTCCACTTCGTCAAGTTCGTGCGCTTTGTCCACATCGTCCACTTCCTCCACTTCCTCTACTTCATTCACTTTGTCCACCTCGTCCACGTCGTCCACCACGTCCACTTTGTTCATTTCGTCCACTTTGTTCATTTCGTCCATTTCGTTCACTTCGTCCGCTTCGTCAACTTCGTAAAGTTCATGCTCTTCGTCCACTTCGTCCACTTCATCCACTTCTTCATCTTCTTCTTCCACTTTATCCAATTCGTCCACTTCGTCAAGGTCATGCACTTCGTCCTCTTCATCAAGTTCGTGCACTTCGTCCACTTCGTCCACTTCCTCCACTTCCTCTACTTCCTCCACTTCATCGACTTCGTCCACTTCTTCATACACTTCGTCCACTTGGTCCACTTCGTCCACTTCGTCAACTTCGTCCACGTCTTCAACTTCGTAAAGTTCGTGCACTTCGTCCAGTTCCTACACTTTGCCCACTTCCTCCACTTCATCCACTTCGTCCACTTCGTCAAGTTCGTCCACTTCCTCCATTTCGTCCACTTCCTCCACTTCCTCGACTTCCTCCACTTCATCCATTTCGTCCACTTCATCATCTTCTTCTTCCACTTCGTCCACATCGTCTACTTCGTCAATTTCGTCCACTTCGTCCTACTCTTCATCTTCCTCTTCCACTTTGTCCACTTTGTCCACTTCCTCCACTGCCTCCACTTCGTCACCTGCCTCCACTTCGTCAACTTCTTCGACTTAGTCCACTCCGTCAACTTCGTCTTCTTCCTTCACTCCCTCCACATCGTCCACTTCCTCCACTTCTTCCACTTCGTCACCTTCGTCAACTTCGTCAGCTTCGTCCACTTCTTCATCTTCTTCTTCCACTTTGTCCAATTCGTCCACTTCGTCATGTTCGTGCAGTTTGTCCACTTCGACAAGTTCGTGCACTTCGTCAACTTCATCCCCTTCCTCCACTTCCTGCACTTCATCCATGTCGTCCACTTCGTCAACTTCGTCCACTTCGTCTATTTCGTCTACTTCATCCACATCGTCCACTTCGTCAAGTTGGTCCACTTCGTCCACCTCCTCCATTTCATCCATTACATCCACTTCCTCCACTTCCTCCACTTCATCCACTTCGTTCACTTTTGCATCTTCTTCTTCCACTTCGTCCACTTTGTCCACTTCGTCTACTTCGTCTACTTCGTCCACTTCGTCCACTTCGTCCACTTCCTCCACTCCGTCAACTTCCTCCCTTTCCTCCACTTCCTCCACTTCTTCCACTATGTCAACTTCGTCCACTTCGTCCATGTCCTCCACTTCGTCAAGTTCGTCTACTTCGTCCCCTTCCTCCACTTCCTGCACTTCATCCACGTCGTCCACTTCGTCAACTTCGTCCACTTCGTCTACTTCATCCACTTCGTCCACTTCGTCAAGTTGGTCCACTTCGTCCACCTCCTCCAGTTCATCCATTACATCCACTTCCTCCACATCCTCCACTTCATCCACTTCGTTCACTTCTTCATCTTCTTCTTCCACTTCGTCCACTTTGTCCACTTCGTCTACTTCGTCTAGTTCGTCCACTTCCTCCACTTCGTCCACTTCCTCCACTCCGTCGACTTCCTCCCCTTCCTCCACTTCCTCCACTTCTTCCGCTTTGTCAACTCTATCAACTTCGACCACTTCGTCCACTTCCTCCACTTCGTCCACTTCCTCCACTTCATCCACTTCCTCAACTACTTCATCTTCCTCGTCCACTTCGTCCACTTCGTCAAGTTCGTGCGCTTTGTCCACATCATCCACTTCCTCTACTTCCTCCACTTCCTCTACTTCATTCACTTTGTCCACTTCGTCCACTTCGTCCACGTCGTCCACCATGTCCACTTTGTCCATTTCGTCCACTTCGTCCGCTTCGTCAACTTCGTAAGGTTCGTGCACTTCGTCCACTTCCTCCACTTCCTCCACTTCCTCCACTTTGTCCACTTTTTCCACTTCTTCATCTTCTTCTTTCACTTTATCAATTTCGTCCACTTCGTCAAGGTCGTGCACTTCGTCCACTCATCAAGTTCGTGCACTTCGTCCACTTCCTTCACTTCCTCCACTTCCTCTACTTCGTCCACTTCGTCCACTTCGTCCACTTCATCCACTTTGTCCACTTTCTCAACTTCATCCACTTTGTCACCTTCGTCATGTTCGTCTGCTTCGTCCACTTTGTCCACTTCCTCCACTTCTTCCACTTCGTCAACTTCGTCCACTTCTTCCACTTCCTCCGCTTCCTCAACATCGTCCACTTCCTCCACTTCCTCCACTTCATTCACCTCCTCCACTTCTTCCACTTCGTCAACTTCGTCAACTTCGTTCATTTCCTCCACTTTTTGCACTTCGTACACTTCGTCCACTCTGTCCACTTTGTCCACTTCCTCCACTTCGTCAACTTCGTCCACTTCGTCCATTTCGTCCACTTGGTCATCTTTGTCCACTTCGTCCACTTCCTCCATTTCGTCCACTTCCTCCACTTCATCCGCTTCGTCCACTTCTTCATCTTCTTCTTCCACTTCGTCAACTTAGTCAAGTTCATGCCCTTCGTCCACTTCTTCCACTTCGTCCACTCCGTCAACTTCATCCACTTCTTCCACTCCCTCAACATCGTCCACTTCCTCCACGTCCTCCACTTCATTCACTTCCTCCACTTCTTCCACTTCGTCAACTTCGTCCACTTCCTCCACTTCCTGCCCTTCGTCCACTTCCTCCACTTCGTCATCTTCGTCCACTTCCTCCACATCGTCCACTTCGTCAACTTCGTCAACTTCGTACACTACGTCCACTTCTTCCATTTCCTCCACTTTCTCCACTTCCTCCACTTCGTCACCTTCGTCACCTTCGTCAACTTCGTCAACTTCGTTAGCTTCGTCCACTTCTTCCACTTCCTCCACTTCGTCCACTTCCTCCACTTCGTCTACTTCCTCCACTTCGTCCACTTCCTCCACTTCCTTCACTTCGTCCAATTCGTCCACTTCATCCACTTCGTCCACTTCTTCATCTTCCTCTTCAACTTCGTGCACTTCCTCCACTTCGTCAACTTCGTCAACTTCGTGCACTTCGTCCACATCGTCCACTTCCTCTACTTCCTCCACTTCGTCCACTTCCTTCACTTGGTCCACTTCGTCAAGTTCGTGCACTTCGTCCACATCGTCTACTTCGTCCACTTTGTCCACTTCCTGTACTTCTTCCACTTCCTCCACTTCCTCCACTTCCTTCACTTTGTCCACTTCGTCCAATTCGTCCACTTCGTCCACTTTGTAAACTTTGTCCACTTCGTCCACTTCCTCTACTTCTTCCACTTCCTCCACTTCGTCCACTTCCTTCACTTCGTCCACTTCGTCCAATTCGTCCACTTTGTAAACTTCGTCCACTTCGTCAACTTCGTAAAGTTCTTGCACTTCGTCCACTTCGTCCACTTCCTCCACTCCGTCCACTTCCTCCACTTCATCCTCTTTGTTCACTTCGTCCACTTCTTCATCTTCTTCTCCCACTTTGTCCACTTCGTCCACTTCGTCAAGTTCAAGCACTACGTCCCCTTCGTCTAGTTCGTGCACTTCGTCAACTTCGTCCACTTCCTCCACTTCCTCCACTTCCTCCACTTCCTCTACTTCCTCCACTTCATCCACTTCGTCCATTTCTTCATCTTCTTCTACCATTTCTTCCACTTCCTCCTCTACCTCCACTTCCACCATTTCCTCCAGTTCGTCAACTTCTTCCACTTCACCCACTTTGTCAACTTCGTCCACTTCCTGCACTACCTCAACATCGTCCACTTCCTCCACTTCCTCCAATTCCTCCACTTTGTCAACTTTGTCAACTTCGTCCCCTTCGTCCACGTCCTCCACTTCATCAAGTTCGTCTACTTCGTTCGCTTCCTCCACTTACTCCACTGCATATACTTCCTCCACTTCCTCTACTTCCTCCACTTCATCCACTTCCTTCACTTCGTCAACTTCTTCCACTTCGTCCACTTCATCCCCTTCGTCCCCTTCGTTCACTTCATCAACTTCGTCCCCTTCGTTCACTTCATCAACTTCGTCCCCTTCGTCCACTTCGTCAACTTCTTCCATTTCGTCCACTCCGTGAACTTCGTCCACTTCCTCCACTTCCTCAAAATCGTCCACTTGCTCCACTTCCTCCACTTCATTCACTTCCTCCACTTCTTCCACTTCGTCAACTTCGTCAACTTCCTCCACTTCGTCCACTTCGTCAACTTCATAGACTTCGCCCATTTCGTCCACTTCATCCACTACGCGTACTTCGTCAAGTTTGTCCACTTCTTCCACTTCCTCGACTTTCTCCACTTCCTACACTTCTTCCACTACCTCCACTTCATCCACTTCGTCCAATTCTTCATCTTCCTCTTCCACTTCGTCCACTTCGTGAAGTTCGTCAAGTTCGTCGTGCACTTCATCCACATCGTCCACTTCCTCCACTTCCTCCAATTCCTCCACTTCATCCACTTCCCTCACTTCGTCCACTTCGTCCACTTCGTCACCTTCGTCCACTTCATCAACTTCGTCCACTTCGTAAAGTTCGTGCACGTCGTCCACTTCGTCCACTTCTTATACTTCGTCCACTTCTTACACTTCCTCCACTTCTTCGTCTTCCTCTTCCACTTTGTCCAATTCATCCACTTCGTAAGGTTCGTGCACTTCGTCAACTTCGTCCACTTCCTCCACTTCATCCACTTCGTCCACTTCTTGATAGACTTCATCCACTTGGTCCAATTCGTCCACTTCGTAAAGTTCGTGCACTTCGTCAACTTCGTCCACTTCTTCTATTTCGTCTACTTCATCCACTTCGTCCACTTCGTCAAGTTGGTCCACTTCGTCCACCTCCTCCACTTCATCCATTACATCCACTTCCTCCACTTCCTCCACTTCATCCACTTCGTTCACTTCTTCATGTTCTTCTTCCACTTCGTCCACTTTGTCCACTTCCTCCACTTCCTCCACTCCGTCAACTTCCTCCCCTTCCTCCACTTCCTCCACTTCTTCCGCTCTGTGAACTTTGTCAACTTCGTCCACTACTTCCATGTCCTCCACTTCGTCAAGTTCGTCTACTTCGTCCACTTCCTCCACTTCCTCTAGTTCGTACACTTCGTCCACTTCTTCCACTTCGTCCACTTCGCCCACTTCATCCACTTCGTCCACCTTCTCCACTTCGTCCACTTCGTCACCTTCGTCATGTTCGTCCCCTTCGTCCACTTTGTCCACTTCCTCCACTTCGTTCACTTCGTCAACTTCTTCCACTTCTTCAACTTCGTCCACTTCCTCCGCTTCCTCAACATCGTCCACTTCCTCCACTTCATTCACCTCCTCCACTTCTACCACTTCGTCAACCTCGTTCACTTCCTCCACTTCTTGCACTTCGTCCACTCTGTCCACTCTGTCCACTTTGTCCACTTCGTCCACTTCGTCAACTTCGTCCACTTCGTCCACTTCGTCTACTTCGTCCACTTGGTCATGTTTGTCGACTTCGTCCACTTCCTCCAATTCGTGCACTTCCTCCACTTCATCCGCTTCGTCCACTTCTTCATCTTCTTCTTCCACTTCGTCAACTTAGTCAAGTTCAGGCCCTTCGTCCACTTCTTCCACTTTGTCCACTCCGTCAACTTCATCCATTTCTTTCACTCCCTAAACATCGTCCACTTCCTCCACGTCCTCCACTTCATTCACTTCCTCCACTTCTTCCACTTCGTCAACTTCGTCAAGTTCGTCCACTTTCTCCACTTCCTGCCCTTCGTCCACTTCCTCCACTTCGTCATCTTCATCCACTTCGTCAAGTTCGTCCACTTCCTCTACTTCCTCCACATCCTCCACTTCGTCAACCTCGTCAACTTCGTACACAACGTCCACTTCTTCCATTTCCTCCACTTTGTCCACTTCCTCCACTTCGTCCACTTCGTCACCTTCTTCAACTTCGTTAGCTTCGTCCACTTCCTCCACTTCCTCCACTTCCTCCACTTCGTCAACTTCGTCTACTTTGTCCACTTCCTCCACTTCCTCCACTTCCTTCACTTCGTCCACTTCGTCCACTTCCTCCACTTCATCCACTTCGTCCACTTCTTCATCTTCCTCTTCCACTTCGTGCACTTCGTCCACTTCGTCAACTTCGTCAAGTTCGTGCACTTCGTCCACTTCGTCCACTTCCTCCACTTCATCCACTTCGTCCAATTTGTCAAGTTCGTGCACATCGACCACTTCGTCCACTTCTTCCACTTCGTCCACTTCCTCCACTTCATCCACTTCCTCAACTACTTCATCTTCCTCGTCCACTTCGTCCACTTCGTCAAGTTCGTGCGCTTTGTCCACATCATCCACTTCCTCTACTTCCTCCACTTCCTCTACTTCATTCACTTTGTCCACTTCGTCCACGTCGTCCACCATGTCCACTTCGTCCATTTCGTCCACTTCGTCCGCTTCGTCAACTTCGTAAGGTTCGTGCACTTCGTCCACTTCCTCCACTTCCTCCACTTCCTCCACTTTGTCCACTTTTTCCACTTCTTCATCTTCTTCTTTCACTTTATCAATTTCGTCCACTTCGTCAAGGTCGTGCACTTCGTCCACTTCATCAAGTTCGTGCACTTCGTCCACTTCCTTCACTTCCTTCACTTCCTCTACTTCGTCCACTTCGTCCACTTCGTCCACTTCATCCACTTTGTCCACTTTCTCAACTTCATCCACTTTGTCACCTTCGTCATGTTCGTCTGCTTCGTCCACTTTGTCCACTTCCTCCACTTCTTCCACTTCGTCAACTTCGTCCACTTCTTCCACTTCCTTCGCTTCCTCAACATCGTCCACTTCCTCCACTTCCTCCACTTCATTCACCTCCTCCACTTCTTCCACTTCGTCAACTTCGTCAACTTCGTTCATTTCCTCCACTTTTGCACTTCGTACACTTCGTCCACTCTGTCCACTTTGTCCACTTCCTCCACTTCGTCAACTTCGTCCACTTCGTCCATTTCGTCCACTTGGTCATCTTTGTCCACTTCGTCCACTTCCTCCATTTCGTCCACTTCCTCCACTTCATCCGCTTCGTCCACTTCTTCATCTTCTTCTTCCACTTCGTCAACTTAGTCAAGTTCATGCCCTTCGTCCACTTCTTCCACTTCGTCCACTCCGTCAACTTCATCCACTTCTTCCACTCCCTCAACATCGTCCACTTCCTCCACGTCCTCCACTTCATTCACTTCCTCCACTTCTTCCACTTCGTCAACTTCCTCCACTTCCTGCCCTTCGTCCACTTCCTCCACTTCGTCATCTTCGTCCACTTCGTCAACTTCGTCCACTTCCTCCACATCGTCCACTTCGTCAACTTCGTCAACTTCGTACACTACGTCCACTTCTTCCATTTCCTCCACTTTCTCCACTTCCTCCACTTCGTCACCTTCGTCACCTTCGTCAACTTCGTTAGCTTCGTCCACTTCTTCCACTTCCTCCACTTCGTCCACTTCCTCCACTTCGTCTACTTCCTCCACTTCGTCCACTTCCTCCACTTCCTTCACTTCGTCCAATTCGTCCTCTTCATCCACTTCCTCCACTTCTTCATCTTCCTCTTCAACTTCGTGCACTTCCTCCACTTCGTCAACTTCGTGCACTTCGTCCACATCGTCCACTTCCTCTACTTCCTCCACTTCGTCCACTTCCTTCACTTGGTCCACTTCGTCAAGTTCGTGCACTTCGTCCACATCGTCTACTTCGTCCACTTTGTCCACTTCCTCTACTTCTTCCACTTCCTCCACTTCCTCCACTTCCTTCACTTTGTCCACTTCGTCCAATTCGTCCACTTCGTCCACTTTGTAAACTTCGTCCACTTCGTCCACTTCCTCTACTTCTTCCACTTCCTCCACTTCGTCCCCTTCATTCACTTCGTCCACTTCGTCCAATTCGTCCACTTTGTAAACTTCGTCCACTTCGTCAACTTCGTAAAGTTCTTGCACTTCGTCCACTTCGTCCACTTCCTCCACTCCGTCCACTTCCTCCACTTCATCCTCTTTGTTCACTTCGTCCACTTCTTCATCTTCTTCTTCCGCTTTGTCCACTTCGTCCACTTCGTCAAGTTCAAGCACTACGTCCCCTTCGTCTAGTTCGTGCACTTCGTCAACTTCGTCCACTTCCTCCACTTCCTCCACTTCCTCTACTTCCTCCACTTCATCCACTTCGTCCATTTCTTCATCTTCTTCTACCATTTCTTCCACTTCCTCCTCTACCTCCACTTCCACCATTTCCTCCAGTTCGTCAACTTCTTCCACTTCACCCACTTTGTCAACTTCGTCCACTTCCTGCACTACCTCAACATCGTCCACTTCCTCCACTTCCTCCAATTCCTCCACTTTGTCAACTTTGTCAACTTCGTCCCCTTCGTCCACGTCCTCCACTTCATCAAGTTCGTCTACTTCGTTCGCTTCCTCCACTTACTCCACTGCATATACTTCCTCCACTTCCTCTACTTCCTCCACTTCATCCACTTCCTTCACTTCGTCAACTTCTTCCACTTCGTCCACTTCATCCCCTTCGTCCCCTTCGTTCACTTCATCAACTTCGTCCCCTTCGTTCACTTCATCAACTTCGTCCCCTTCGTCCACTTCGTCAACTTCTTCCATTTCGTCCACTCCGTGAACTTCGTCCACTTCCTCCACTTCCTCAAAATCGTCCACTTGCTCCACTTCCTCCACTTCATTCACTTCCTCCACTTCTTCCACTTCGTCAACTTCGTCAACTTCCTCCACTTCGTCCACTTCGTCAACTTCATAGACTTCGCCCATTTCGTCCACTTCATCCACTACGCGTACTTCGTCAAGTTTGTCCACTTCTTCCACTTCCTCGACTTTCTCCACTTCCTACACTTCTTCCACTACCTCCACTTCATCCACTTCGTCCAATTCTTCATCTTCCTCTTCCACTTCGTCCACTTCGTGAAGTTCGTCAAGTTCGTCGTGCACTTCATCCACATCGTCCACTTCCTCCACTTCCTCCAATTCCTCCACTTCATCCACTTCCCTCACTTCGTCCACTTCGTCCACTTCGTCACCTTCGTCCACTTCATCAACTTCGTCCACTTCGTAAAGTTCGTGCACGTCGTCCACTTCGTCCACTTCTTATACTTCGTCCACTTCTTACACTTCCTCCACTTCTTCGTCTTCCTCTTCCACTTTGTCCAATTCATCCACTTCGTAAGGTTCGTGCACTTCGTCAACTTCGTCCACTTCCTCCACTTCATCCACTTCGTCCACTTCTTGATAGACTTCATCCACTTGGTCCAATTCGTCCACTTCGTAAAGTTCGTGCACTTCGTCAACTTCGTCCACTTCTTCTATTTCGTCTACTTCATCCACTTCGTCCACTTCGTCAAGTTGGTCCACTTCGTCCACCTCCTCCACTTCATCCATTACATCCACTTCCTCCACTTCCTCCACTTCATCCACTTCGTTCACTTCTTCATGTTCTTCTTCCACTTCGTCCACTTTGTCCACTTCCTCCACTTCCTCCACTCCGTCAACTTCCTCCCCTTCCTCCACTTCCTCCACTTCTTCCGCTCTGTGAACTTTGTCAACTTCGTCCACTACTTCCATGTCCTCCACTTCGTCAAGTTCGTCTACTTCGTCCACTTCCTCCACTTCCTCTAGTTCGTACACTTCGTCCACTTCTTCCACTTCGTCCACTTCGCCCACTTCATCCACTTCGTCCACCTTCTCCACTTCGTCCACTTCGTCACCTTCGTCATGTTCGTCCCCTTCGTCCACTTTGTCCACTTCCTCCACTTCGTTCACTTCGTCAACTTCTTCCACTTCTTCAACTTCGTCCACTTCCTCCGCTTCCTCAACATCGTCCACTTCCTCCACTTCATTCACCTCCTCCACTTCTACCACTTCGTCAACCTCGTTCACTTCCTCCACTTCTTGCACTTCGTCCACTCTGTCCACTCTGTCCACTTTGTCCACTTCGTCCACTTCGTCAACTTCGTCCACTTCGTCCACTTCGTCTACTTCGTCCACTTGGTCATGTTTGTCGACTTCGTCCACTTCCTCCAATTCGTGCACTTCCTCCACTTCATCCGCTTCGTCCACTTCTTCATCTTCTTCTTCCACTTCGTCAACTTAGTCAAGTTCAGGCCCTTCGTCCACTTCTTCCACTTTGTCCACTCCGTCAACTTCATCCATTTCTTCCACTCCCTAAACATCGTCCACTTCCTCCACGTCCTCCACTTCATTCACTTCCTCCACTTCTTCCACTTCGTCAACTTCGTCAAGTTCGTCCACTTTCTCCACTTCCTGCCCTTCGTCCACTTCCTCCACTTCGTCATCTTCATCCACTTCGTCAAGTTCGTCCACTTCCTCTACTTCCTCCACATCCTCCACTTCGTCAACCTCGTCAACTTCGTACACAACGTCCACTTCTTCCATTTCCTCCACTTTGTCCACTTCCTCCACTTCGTCCACTTCGTCACCTTCGTCAACTTCTTCAACTTCGTTAGCTTCGTCCACTTTGTCCACTTCCTCCACTTCCTCCACTTCCTCCACTTCGTCAACTTCGTCTACTTTGTCCACTTCCTCCACTTCCTTCACTTCGTCCACTTCCTCCACTTCCTCCACTTCATCCACTTCGTCCACTTCTTCATCTTCCTCTTCCACTTTGTGCACTTCGTCCACTTCGTCAACTTCGTCAAGTTCGTGCACTTCGTCCACTTCCTCCACTTCCTCCACTTCATCCACTTCCTTCACTTCGTCCAATTTGTCAAGTTCGTGCACATCGTCCACTTCATCCACTTCCTTCACTTCGTCCACTTCGTCAAGTTCGTGCACTTCGTCCACGTCGTCTACTTCGTCCACTTCCTCTAATTCTTCCACTTCCTCTACTTCCTTCACTTCGTCCAATTCGTCCACTTTGTAAACTTCGTCCACTTCCTCTACTTCCACTTCCTCCACTTCGTCCTCTTCCTTCACTTCGTCCGCTTCGTCCAATTCGTCCACTACCTTCACTTCGTCCACTTCGTTCACGTCGTCAAGTTCGTCCACATCGTCTACTTCATCCACTTTGTACACTTCGTCCAATTCGTCCACTTTGTAAACTGCGTCTACTTCGTCAACTCCGTAAAGTTCTTGCACTTCGTCCACTTCGTCCACTTCGTCCACTTCCTCCACTCCGTCCACTTCCTCCACTTCATCTACTTTGTCCACTTCGTCCACTTCTTCATCTTCTTCTTCCACTTTGTCCACTTCGTCCACTTCGTCTAGTTCGTGCACTTCGTCAACTTCGTCCACTTCGTCCACTTGCTCCACTTCCTCTAAATCCTCCACTTCGTCCATTTCTTCATCTTCTTCTACCATTTCTTCCACTTCCTCCTCTACCTCCACTTCCTCCATTTCCTCCAGTTCGTCAACTTCTTCCACTTCGCCCACTTTGTCAACTTCGTCCACTTCCTGCACTCCCTCAACATCGTCCACTTCCTCCACTTCCTCCACTTTGTCAACTTTTTCAACTTTGTCCCCTTCGTGCACGTCCTCCACTTCATCAAGTTCGTCTACTTCGTTCGCTTCCTCCAATTACTACACTTCATCCACTTCCTTCACTTCGTCCACTTCTTCCACTTCGTCCACTTCATCCCCTTCGTTCCCTTCGTCCCCTTCGTCCCCTTCGTCCACTTCGTCCACTTCCTCCACTTCGTCAACTTCTTCCATTTCGTCCACTCCGTCAACTTTGTTCACTTCCTCCACTTCATTCACTTCCTCCACTTCATTCACTTCCTCCACTTCTTCCACTTTGTCAACTTCCTCCACTTCCTCCACTTCCTCCACTTCGTCCACTTCGTCAACTTCGTAGACTTCGTCCATTTTGTCCACTTCATCCACTTCGTGTACTTCGTCAAGTTTGTCCGCTTCTTCCACTTCCTCCACTTCCTCCACTTCCTCCACTTCTTCCACTACCTCCACTTCATCCACTTCGTCCAATTCTTCATCTTCCTCTTCCACTTCGTCCACTTCGTCAAGTTCGTCAAGTTCGTCGTGCACTTCATCCACATCGTCCACTTCCTCCACTTCTTCCAATTCCTCCACTTCCTCCACTTCAACCAATTCCCTGACTTCGTCCACTTCGTAAACTCCGTGCACTTCGTCCACTTCGTAAACTCCGTGCACTTCGTCCACTTCGTAAACTCCGTGCACTTCGTCCACTTCGTAAACTCCGTGCACTTCGTCCACTACTTCCACTTTGTGCACTTCTTACACTTCGTCAACTTCGTCCACTTCCTCAACTTCGTCCACTTCATCCACTTCACCCACTTCGTCCACTTCTTCATCTTCTTCTTCCACTTTGTCTACTTCGTCCACTTCCTCCACTTCCTTCACTTCGTCAACTTCTACCACTTCGTCCACTTCGTCAAGTTTGTCCACTTCGTCCACTTCCTCAACATCGTCACTTCCTCCACTTCTTCCACTTTGTCAACTTTGTCAACTTCGTCCACTTCGTCCATGTCGTCCACTTCGTCAGGTTCGTCTACTTCGTCCACTTGCTTCACTTCCTCCATTTCCTCTACTTCCTCCACTTCCTCCACTTCTTCCACTTTGTCAACTTTGTCAACTTCGTCCCCTTCGTCCACGTCCTCCACTTCGTCAAGTTCGTCTACTTCGTTCGCTTCCTCCACTTCTTCCACTTCCTCCACTTCATCCACTTCCTTCACTTGATCCACTTCTTCAACTTCGTCCAATTCGTCCACTTCCACTTTGTCCACTTCGTTCACTTCGTTCACTTCGTCAACTTCGTCCCCTTTGTCCACTTCACCCACTTCCTCCACTTCCTCCACTTCATCAACTTCTTCCATTTCGTCCACTCTGTCAACTTCGTCCACTTCCTCCACATCATCCACTTCCTCGACTTCCTCCACTTCCTCAACTTTGTCAACTTCGTCCACTTCATCCATGTCGTCCACTTGGTCAGGTTGTCCTACTTCGTCCACCTCGTCCACTTCTTCAACTTCGTCCATTTCGTCCACTTCTACTTTGTCCACTTCGTTCACTTCTTCAACTTCGTCCCCTTCGTCCCCTTTGTCCACTTCGTCCACTTCATCCACTTCCTCCACTTCGTCAACTTCTTCCATTTCGTCCACTCCGTCAACTTTGTCTACTTCCTCCACATCGTCCACTTGCTCCATTTCGTCAACTTCATTCACTTCCTCCACTTCTTCCACTTCGTCCACTTCCTCCATTTCGTCCACTTCCTCCACTTCCTCCACTTCATCCACTTCGTCCAATTCTTCATCTTCTTCTTCCATTTCGTCCACTTTGTCCACTTCGTCTACTTCGTCCACTTCGTCAACTTCGTCAAGTTTGTCCCCTTCGTCCACTTCCTCCACTTCGTCCACTTCCTCCACTTCGTCAACTTCTTCCACTTCGTCCAATTCGTCCACTTCGTCCACTTCCTCCACTCCCTAAACATCGTCCACTTCCTCCACTTCCTCCACTTCATTCCCTTCCTCGAGTTCTTTCACTTCATCAACTTTGTCAACTTCGTCCACTTCGTCGATTTCGTCCACTTCGTCAAGTTCGTCCACTTCCTCCACTTCCTCCACAATGTCCACTTCGTCAACTTCGTCAATTTCGTCCACGTCGCCACTTCTTCCACTTCCTCCACGTTGTCCACTTCTTCCACGTCGTCCACTTCTACATCTTCTACGACCATTTCGTCCACTTCCTCCACTTCGTCAACTCCTTCTACTTCGTCCACTTCGTCCACTTCCTCAACATTGCAGACTTCCTCTACTTCCACCACTTCTTCCACTTTGTCAACTTTGTCATCTTCGTGCACTTCGTCCATGTCTACCACTTCCTCCACTTTATCCACTTCCTTCACTTCGACCACTTCATTGACTTCTTGCACTTCGTGTTCTTCCTCCACTTCCTCCACATCCTCCACTTTATCCACTTCCTCAACATCGTCCACTTCCTCCACTTCCTCCACCTCATTTACTTCCTCCAATTCTTCCACTTCGTCAACTTTGTCAACTTCGTCCACTTCGTCCATTTTGTCCACTTCGTCAAGTTCGTCCAGTTCCTCCACCTCCTCCACAACGTCCACTTCGTCAATTTCGTCCACGTCGTCCACTTCTTCCACTTCCTCCACTTTGTCCACTTCTTCCACTTCCTCCACTTAGTCCACTTCTTCATCTTCTTCGACCATTTCGTCCACTTCCTCCACTTCCTCCACTTCGTCAACTTCTTCTACTTCGTCCACTTCCTCAACTTCGTCCACTTCCTCAACATTGCAGACTTCCTCTACTTCCTCCACTTCTTCCACTTTGTCAACTTTGTCATCTTCGTGCTCTTCGTTCATGTCCTCCACTTCGTCAAGTTCGTCCACTTGGTCCACTTCCTCTACTTTCTCCACTTCGCCCACTTCCTCCACATCCTCCACTTCCTATACTTCCTCCACTTCCTCCACTTCATTCACTTCGTCCACTTCATCCACTTCGTCCACCACGTCCACTTCATCCATTTCGTCCACTTGGTCCACTACGTCCACTTCGTCAACTTCGTAAAGTTCGTGCACTTCGTCCACTTCCTCCACTTCGTCAACTTCGTGCACTTCGGCCACTTCCTCCACTTCCTCCACTTCCTGCACTTCCTCCACATCTTCATCTTCTTCCTCCACTTCGTCCACTTAGTCAACTTCGTCAAGTTCGTCCCCTTCGTCCCCTTCTTCATATTCTTCTTCCACTTGGTTCACTTCGTCAAGTTTGTGCCCTTCGTCCACTTCGTCAAGTTTCTGCACTTCGTCAAGTTTGTCACCTTCGTCCACTTCCTCCACTTCCTCCACCTCATCCACTTCGTCAACTTCTTCATCTTCTTCTTCACTTTGTCCCCTTCCTTCACTTCATCCACTTCGTCCACATCTTCTACTTCGTCCACTTCGTGCACTTTGACAACTTCGTCCACTTCGACCACTTCGTCCACCTCGTCCACTTCGTCAACTACGTCCACTTCATCAACTTTGACAAGTTCGTGCACTTCGTCCACTTCCTCCACTTCGTCAACTTCTTCCACTTCGTCCACTTCCTCAACATCGTCCACCTCCTTCACTTCATTCACTTCCTCCAATTCTTCCACTTCGTTAACTTCATCCACTTCCTCCACTACTTGAACTTCGTCCACTTTGTTCACTGTGTCACTTTCGTCCACTTCCTCCACTTCATCCACTTCATCCACTTCGTCCACTTCGTCAAGTTCGTCCACTTCTTCCACTTCGTCCACTTCCTCCATTTCGTCCACTTCCTCCACTTCATCCACTTCGTCCACTTCTTCATCTTCTTCTTCCATTTTGTCCATTTTGTCCACTTCGTCTACTTCGTCCACTTCGTCAAGTTTGTCCCCTTCGTCCACTTCATCCACTTCGTCCACTTCCTCCACTTCATCCACTTCATCCACTTCGTCCACTTCGTCAAGTTCGTCCACTTCTTCCACTTCGTCCACTTCCTCCATTTCGTCCACTTCCTCCACTTCCTCCACTTCTTCCACTTCATCCACTTCCTCCACTTCTTCATCTTTTTCTTCCATTTTGTCCACTTTGTCCACTTCGTCCACTTCGTCAAGTTCGTCCCCTTCGTCCACTTCATCCACTTCCTCCACTTCCTCCACTTCGTCAACTTCTTCCACTTCGTCAACTTCCTCCACTACATCAACATCGTCCACTTCCTCCACTTCCTCCACTTCATTCACTTCCTCCAGTTCTTCCACTTCGTCAACTTTGTCAACTTCGTCCACATCGTCCATTTCGTCCACTTCGTCAAGTTTGTCCACTTCCTCCAGTTCCTCCACTTCCTCCACAACGTCCACTTCATCAATTTCGTCCACGTTGTCCACTTCTTCCACTTCCTCCACTTTGTCAACTTCTTCCACTTCCTCCACTTCGTCCACTTCTTCATCTTCTTCGACCATTTCGTCCACTTCCTCCACTTTGTCAACTTCTTCTACTTCATCCACTTCGTTAACTTCGTCCACTTCCTCAACATTGCAGACTTCCTCTACTTCCTCCACTTCTTCCACTTTATCAACTCTTTCATCTTCGTGCACTTCGTTCATGTCCTCCACTTCGTCAAGGTCATCCACTTGGTCCACTTCCTCTACTTCCTCCACTTCGCCCACTTCCTCCACATCCTCCACTTCCTCCACTTCATTCACTTCGTCCACTTCATCCACTTCGTCCACTTCGTCCACCACGTCCACTTCATCCATTTCGTCCACTTGGTCCACTTGGTCCACTTCGTCAACTTCGTAAAGTTCGTGCACTTCGTCCACTTCGTACACTTCCTACACTTCATCCACTTTCTCCACTTCGTCTACTTCTTTATCTTCTTCATCCACTTTATCCAATTCGTCCATTTCGTCAAGGTCGTGCACTTCATCCACTTCATCAAGTTCGTGCACTTCGTCCACTTCCTCCACTTCCTCTATTTCCTCCACTTCATCCACTTCGTGCACTTCTTCATACACTTCGTCCACTTCTTCATACACTTCGTCCACTTCGTCCACCACGTCCGCTTCATCCACTTCGCCCACTTGGTCCGCTTCGTCAACTTCGTAAAGTTCGTGCACTTCGTCCACTTCCTCCACTTCGTCCACTTCCTACACTTCATCCACTTTGTCCACTTCGTCCACTTCTTCATCTTCTTCTTCCACTTTATCCAATTCGTCCACTTCGTCAAGGTCGTGCACTTCATCCACTTCATCAAGTTCGTCCACTTCGTCCACTTCCTCTATTTCCTCCAGTTCATCCACTTCGTCCACCTCTTCATACACTTGGTCCACTTGGTCCACTTCGTCTACTTCGTCAACTTCGTCCACTTCTTCAACTTCGTAAAGTTCGTGCACTCCGTCCAGTTCGTGCACTTCGTCCACTTCGTCCACTTCATCCACTTTGTCCACTTTCTCAAGTTCGTCCACTTTGTCCACTTCCTCCACTTCCTCCATTTCGTCCATTTCCTCCACCTGCTCCACTTCCTCCACTTCATCCACTTAATCATCTTCTTCTTCCACTTCGTCCACATCGTCTACTTCGTCCGCTTCGTCAACTTCCTCCACTTCTTCATTTTCCTCTTCCACTTTCTCCACTTTGTCCACTTCCTCCATTGCCTCCACTTCATCCACTTCGTCACCTTCGTCAGCTTCGTCTACTTCTTCCGCTTCCTCCACTTCCTCCACTTCATCCAATTTGTCCACTTCGTCAACTTCATTCATTTCATAC
>JAFNIE010000609.1:0-28582 GCA_027742785.1 Vigna reflexopilosa | reverse complement strand
ACTTCCTCCACTTCCTCCACTTCCTCCACTTCCTCCACTTCCTCCACTTCCTCCACTCCCTCCACTTCGTCTACATCGTCCACTTCCTCCACTTCCTCCACTTCATCCACTTCGTCAACTTCGTCCACTTCGTCCACTTCGTCCACTTCGTCCACTTCGTCCACTTCGTCTACTTCCTCTACTCCCTCGACTTCCTCCACTTCCTCCACTACCTCCACTTCGTCCACTTCATCTACTTCGTCACTTAGTCCACTTCGTCCAACTTAGTCCACTTCGCCACTTCGACCACTTCCTCCATTTCCTCCACTTCCTCCGCTTCGTACACTTCGTCCACGTCGTCTACTCGTCTACTTCGTCCACTTCGTGTACTTCGTCCATTGAGTCCACTTCGTCAACTTAGTCCACTTCGTCCACTTCATCCACTTCGTCCACTTCGTCAACTTCCTCCACTTCCTCCACTTCCTCCACGTCCTCCACTTCGTCCAATCTAGTCCACTTAGTTAACTTAGTTCACTTCATCCAATTCCTCCACATCCTCAACTTCGTCCACTTCGACCACTTCCTCCATTTCCTCCACTTCCTTCACTTTGTACACTTTGTCCACGTCATCCACTTTGTCTACTTCGTCCACTTAGTCTACTTCGTCAACTTAGTCCACTTCGTCCACTTCCTCCACTTCCTCCACTTCCTCAACTTCCTCCACTTCGACCACTTCCTCCATTTCCTCCACTTCCTCCACTTTGTCCACATCCTTCACCTCCTTCACTTCCTCCACATAGTCCACTTCCTCCACTTCCTCCACTACCTCCACTTCCTCCACTTCCTCCACTTCGTCCACTTCGTCAACTTCGTCCACTTCGTCCACTTCGTCACCTTCGTCCACTTCGTCAATTCCTCCACTTCCTCCACTTCGTCCATTTCGTGAACTTCATCCACCTCGTCTACTTCTTCCACTTCGTCGACTTCCTCCACTTCCTACACTTCCTCCACTTCCTCCACTCCCTCCACTTCCTCCACCTCCTCCACTCCCTCCACTTCTTCCACTTCCTCCACTTCCTCTAGTTCCTCCACTTCGTCCACTTAGTCAACATAGTCAACTTAGTCAAGTTCGTCCACTTCCTCCTCTTCCTGGACTTCGTCCACTTCGTCCACTTCCTCCACTTCCTACACTTACTCCACTTCATCCACTTAGTCCACTTAGTCCACTTCCTCCACTTCCTCCGCCTCCTCCACCTCCTCCACCCCTCCACTTCTTCCACTTCGTCCACTTCCTCCAGTTCCTCCACTTCGTCCACTTAGTCAACTTAGTCCACTTCGTCAACTTCGTCCACTTCCTCCAGTTCCTTCGCTTCCTCCTGTTCCTTCGCTTCCTCCTGTTCCTCCACTTCCTGCACTTCCTGCATTCGCACTTCCTCATCTTCATCCACTTCCTCCACTTCGTCAACTTAGTCCATTTCGACCACTTCGTCCAATTCGTCCACTTCCTCCACTTCCTCCACATCGTCCACTTCGTTCAGTTCCTCCACTTCCTGCACTTCCTCCACTTCCTCTAGTTGGTCCACTTTGTCAACTTCGTCCACCTCGTCCACTTCGTCCACTTCGTCAACTTCCTCCACTTCCTCAACTTCCTCCACTTCGCCCACTTCCTCCACTTCCTCTAGTTCCTCCACTTCGTCAACTTCGTCACTTCGTCCACTTCATCCACTTCGTCCACTTCGTCAAGTTCCTCCACTTCGTCCAGTTCCTCCACTTCCTCTAGTTCCTCCACTTCCTCTAGTTCGTCAATTCGTCAACTTCGTCCACCTCGTCCACTTCGACCACTTCTTCCCTTTCGTCCACTTCTTCCACTTCGTCAACTGCCTCAACTTCGTCCACTTCGTCCAGTTCCTCCACTTCCTCCAGATCCTCTACTTCCTCCAGTTTGTTCACTTCGTCGACTTCGTCCACCTCGTGCACTTCTTCCACTTCGTCCACTTCTTCCACTTCGTCAACTGCCTCAACTTCGTCCACTTCGTCCACCTCGTTCATTTCGTCCACTTCGTCCACTTCGTCAACTTCCTCCACTTCGTCCACTTCCTCCGCTTCGTCCACTTCGTCAACTTCCTCCACTTCGTCCAGTTCCTCCACTTCCTCTAGTTCCTCCACTTCCTCCAGTTCGTCCACTTGTCAACTTCGTCCACCTCGTCCACTTCGTCCACTTCTTCCACTTCGTCCACTTCGTCCACTTCGTCAACTTCTTGAACTTCGTCCACTTCATCCACCTCGTCCACTTCGTCCACTTCATCCACTTCGTTAACTTCGTTCACTTTGTCAACTTCCTCCACTTCCTCCACTTCCTCCACTTACTCCACTCGCTCAACTACCTCCACTTCTTCCACTTCGTCAACTTCGTCCACTTCCTCCATTACGTCCACTTCGTCCACTTCGTCAAGATCCTCCACTTCCTGACGTTCCTCCACTTCGTCCACTTCTTCAACTTCCTCCACTTACTCCACTTCCTCCACTTCGTCCAATTCGTCAACTTCGTCCACTTTGTCCACTTCGTCCACTTCGTCCACTTCCTCCACTTCGTCAACTTCCTCCACTTCGTCCAGTTCCTCCACTTCCTCCACTTCGTCAACTTCGTCCACCTGGTCCACTTCGTCCACTTCGTTCACTTCGTCCACTTCGTCCACTTCGTCCACTTCGTCCACTTTGTTCACTTTGTCAACTTCCTCGACTTCCTCCACTTACTTCACTTCCTCCACTACCTCCACTTCGTCCACTTCCTTCAGCTCCTCCACTTCGTCCACTTCTTCCACTTCGTCCACTTCCTCCACTTCGTCACTTCGTCCACTTCGTCAAGTTCCTCCACTTCCTCCAGTTCCTCCACTTTGTCGACTTCCTCCTCTTCGTCAACTTCGTCCACTTCTTCCACTTCGTCCACTTCGTCCACTTGATCCACTTCAACCACTTTCTCCACTTCCTCCACTGCTTCCACTTCCTCCACTTCCTCCACTTCGTCCAGTTCCTCCACTTCCTCTAGTTGGTCCTTTTGTAACCTTCGTCCACTTGCTCCACTTCATCCACTTCCTCCACTTCCTCCACTTAGTCCACTTCGTGCACTTCGTCCACCTCGTCCACTTCGTCCACTTCGTCCACTTCGTCCACTTCCTCCACTTCGTCAACTTCGTTCACTTCGTCCACTTCGTCCACTTCGTCCACTTCCTCCACTTCCTCTAGTTCCTCCACTTCCTCCAGTTCGTCCACTTCGTCAACTTCGTCCACCTCGTCGACTTCTACCACTTCCTCCACTTCGTCCACTTCGTCAACTTCTTGAACTTCGTCCACTTCATCCACCTCGTCCACTTCGTCCACTTCATCCACTTCGTCAACTTCGTTCACTTTGTCAACTTCCTCCACTTCGTCCACTTACTCCACTCCCTCCACTACCTCCACTTCCTCCTCTTCGTCAACTTCGTCCACTTCGTCAAGATCCTCCACTTCCTCACGTTCCTCCACTTCGTCCACTTAGTTAACTTCGTCCACCTAGTCGACTTCTTCGACTTCGTCAACTTCCTCCACTTACTCCACTTCGTCCTCATCGTCCACTTCGTCCACTTCTTCCACTTCGTCAACTTCCTCCACTTACTCAACTTCTTCCATTCCTCTACTTCCTCAACTTCGTCCACTTCGTCCACTTAGTCCACTTCGTCCACATAGTCCACTTCGTCCACTTTTTACACTTCGTCCTCTTCGTCAACTTCGTCCACTTTGTCCACTTCGTCCACTTCCTCCACGTCGTCAACTTCCTCCACTTCGTCCAGTTCCTCCACTTCCTCTAGTTCCCGCACTTCCTCCAGTTCGTCCACTTCGTCAACTTCGTCCACCTCGTCCACTTCGTCCACTTCGTTCACTTCGTCCACTTCGTCCACTTCGTCCACTTTGTCAACTTCCTCGACTTCCTCCACTTACTCCACTTCCTCCACTACCTCCACTTCGTCCACTTGCTTCAGCTCATCCACTTCGTCCGCTTCGTCCACTTCGTCCACTTCCTCCACTTCGTCAACTTCGTCCACTTCGTCAAGTTCCTCCACTTCCTCCAGTTCCTCCACTTTGTCGACTTCCTCCTCTTCGTCAACTTCGTCCACCTCGTCCACTTCTTCCACTTCGTCCACTTGATCCACTTCGTCCACTTCGTCCACTGCCTCCACTTCCTCCACTTCGTCCAGTTCCTCCACTTCCTCCATTGGTCCTCTTCGTCAACTTCGTCCACCTCGTCCACTTCGTCCACTTTGTCAACTTCGTCCACTTCCTCCACTTCCTCCACTTCCTCCACTTAGTCCACTTAGTCCACCTCGTCCACTTACTCCACTTCCTCCAGTTCGTCCACTTCCTCAACTTCGTCCACCTCGTCCATTTCGTCCAACTTAGTCCACTTCGTCCACTTCCTCCACTTCTTCCAGTTCCTCCACTTCCTCAAGTTCCTACACTTTGTCCACTTCGTCCAGTTCCTCCACTTCCTCCAGATTGTCACTTCCTCCAGTTCGTCCAATTCGTCGACTTCGTCCACCTCGTCCACTTCTTCCACTTCGTCCACTTCCTCCACTTCCCCCACTTCGTCCACTCCTCCACTTTGTCCACTTAGTCTACTTCGTCAACTTTGTCCACTTCGTGCACTTCGTCCACTTCATCCACTTCGTCCACTTCGTCCACTTCGTCAACTTCATCCACTTCGTCCACTTCGTCCACTTCGTCACTTCCTCCACTTCCTCGACTTCCTTCCACGTTGTCCACTTACTCCACTTCGTCCACTTCGCTCAACTTCGTCCACTTCGTCCACTTCTTGCACTTCGTCCACTTCGTCCACTTCCTACACTTACTCTACTTCGTCCACTTCGTCCACTTAGTCCACTTAGTCCACTTCCTCCGCTTCTCCACTTCCTCCACCTCCTCCACTTCCTCCACTTCCTCCACTTCCTCCACTCCCTCCACTTCTTCCACTTCCTCCAGTTCCCCACTTTGACCACTTCGTCAACTTAGTCCACTTCGTCCACTTAGTCCACTTCGTCCACTTCTTCCACTTCTTCCACTTGCTCACTTCGTACACTTCGTCCACGTTCGTCCACTTCGTCCACTTAGTCCACTTCGTCACTTAGTCCACTTATAACTTTCTCAACTTCGTCCACTTCGTCCACTTCGTCCACTTCGTCAACTTCGTTCACTTCCTCACTTCCACCACTTCCTAATTCCTCCACTTCGTCCAGTTCCTTCACCTCTTTCACTTCCTAACTAGCCCACTTCGTCCACTTCGTCCACTACCTCCACTTCCTCCACTTCCTCCACTTCCTCCACTTCGTCAACTTCGTCCACTTCGTCTAGTTCCTCCAGTTCCTGCAGTTCCTCCACTTCCTCCACTTCGTCATCTTCGTCCACTTCGTCCACTTCTTCTAGTTCGTCCACTTGTTACTTCCTCAACTTCCTCCAGTTCTTGCACTTCGTCCACTTCCTCCACTTCCTACACTTACTCTACTTCATCCACTTCGTCCACTTAGTCCACTTCGTCCACTTAGTCCACTTCGTCTGCTTTCTCCACCTCCTCCACTCGCTCCACTTCTTCCACTTCTTCCACTTCCTCTAGATCCTCCACTACGTCCACTTATTCAACTTAGTCAACTTAGTCCACTTCGTCAACTTCGTCCACTACCTCCAATTCCTCCACTTCCTCTAGTTCCTCTACTTCGTCCATTTCCTCCACCACTTCCTCCACTCCCTCCACTTCTTCCACTTCGTCCACTTCCTCCATTCCTCCACTTTGTCCACTACTCAACTTAGTCCACGTAGTTCAATCGTCAACTTAGTCCACTTTGTGGACTTCGTATATTTCGTCAACTTCGTCCACTTCGTCCACTTCCTCCACTTCCTCCACTTCCTCCACCTCCTTCACTTCCTCCACTTCCTCCACTTCCTCCACTTCCTCCTCATCCTCCACTTCCTCCACTCCCTCCACTTCTTCCACTACCTCCAATTCCTCCAGTGGAAGCCACTTAGTAACTTAGTCCACTTCGTCAACTTAGTCCACTTCGTCAACTTCGTCCACTTCGTCCACTTAGTCAACTTAGTAAACTTTGTTCACTTCGTCAACTTCGCCACTTCGTCCACTAAATCCACTTCCCCCAATTCCTCCATTTCGTCCACTTCGTCAACATCGTCCACTTCGTCCACTTCGTCACCTTCGTCCACTTCGTCAAGTTCCTCCATTTCCTCCAGTTCCTCCACTTCGTCCACCTCGTACACTTCGTCCACTTCATCAACTTCGTCCACTTCGTCCAGTTCGTCCACTTCGTCAACTTCCTGCACTTCCTCCAGTTCCTGCACTTCGTCCACTTCCTCCACTTCCTACACTTACTCAACTTCATCCACTTCATCCACTTATTCCACTTCGTCCACTTCCTCCACTTCCTCCACTTCCTCCACCTCCTCCACTCCCTCCACTTCTTCCACTTCGTCCACTTCCTCCAGTTCCTCCACTACGTCCACTTAGTCAACTTAGTCAACTTAGTCCACTTCGTCAACTTCGTCCACTTCCTCCACTTCCTCCAGTTCCCCGACTTTGTCGTCCACTTCCTCCACTCCTCTACTTCCACTTCGTCCACTTCCTCCAGTTCCTCCACTTTGTCCACTACTCAACTTAGTCACTTAGTCCACTTCGTCAACTTCGTCCACTTGGTCAACTTCGTCCACTTCGTCCACTTCCTCCACTTCCTCCAGTTCCTCCAGTACTCCACTCCCTCCACTTCTTCCACTTCGTCAACTTCGTCCATTTGGTCAACTTCGTCCACTTCGTCCACTTCGTACACTTCCTCCACTTCCTCCAGTTCCTCCAGTACTCCACTCCTCCACTTCTTCCACTTCGTCCAGTTCCTCCAATTCCTCCACTTAGTCCACTTAGTCCACTTCGTCAACTTCGTCCACTTCGTCAACTTCGTCCACTTCCTCCACTTCCTCCACTTCCTCCACTCCCTCCACTTCTTCTACATCGTCCACTTCCTCCAGTTCCTCCACTTCATCCACTTCGTCAATTTCGTCCACCTCGTTCACTTCGTCCACTTCGTCCAGTTCGTCCACTTCCTCCACTTCCCCAGTTCCTCCATTTCGTCCACTTCGTCAACATCGTCCACTTCGTCACCTTCGTCCACTTCGTCGAGTTCCTCCATTTCCTCCAGTTCCTCCACTTCGTCCACCTCGTCCACTTCGTTCACTTCATCAACTTCGTCCACTTCGTTCACTTCATCCACTTCGTCCAGTTCGTCCACTTCCTCCACTTCCTCCACTTCCTACACTTACTCAACTTCATCCACTTCGTCCACTTATTCCACTTCGTCCACTTCGTCCACTTCTTCCACTTCCTCCACTTCCTCCACTTCCTCCACTTCCCCCAGTCTCTTCATTTCGTCCACCTCGTCAACATCGTCCACTTCGTCCACTTCGTCACCTTCGTCCACTTCGTCAAGTTCCTCCATTTCCTCCAGTTCCTCCACTTCCTCCACTTCGTCCACCTCGTCGTCTTCGTTCACTTCATTAACTTCGTCCACTTCGTTCACTTCGTCCACTTCGTTCAGTTCGTCCACTTCGTCAACTTCCTGCGCTTCCTCCAGTTCCTGCACTTCGTCCACTTCCTCCACTTCCTACACTTACTCAACTTCATCCACTTCGTCCACTTATTCCACTTCGTCCACTTCCTCCACTTCCTCCACCTCCTCCACTCCCTCCACTTCTTCCACTTCGTCCACTTCCTCCAGTTTCTCCACTACGTCCACTTAGTCAACTTACTCAACTTCATCCACTTCATCCACTTATTCCACTTCGTCCACTTCCTCCACCTCCTCCACTCCCTCCACTTCTTCAACTTCGTCCACTTCCTCCAGTTCCTCCACTACGTCCACTTAGTCAACTTAGTCAACTTAGTCCACTTCGTCAACTTCATCCACTTCCTCCAATTCCTCAACTTCCTTCAGTTCCCCCACTTCGTCCACTTCCTCCACTCCCTCTACTTCTTCCACTTCGTCCACTTCCTCCAGTTCCTCCACTTTGTCCACTACTCAACTTAGTCAACTTAGTCCACTTAGTCCACTTCGTCAACTTCGTCCATTTGGTCAACTTCGTCCACTTCGTACACTTCCTCCACTTCCTCCAGTTCCTGCAATAACTCCACTCCCTCCACTTCTTCCACTTCGTCCAGTTTCTCCAGTTCCTCCACTTAGTCCACTTAGTCCGCTTCGTCAACTTCGTCCACTTCGTCAACTTCGTCCACTTCCTCCAATTCCTCCACTTCCTCCACTTCCTCCACTTCCTCCACTCCCTCCACTTCTTCTACATCACCCACTTCCTCCAGTTCCTCGACTTCATCCACTTCGTCCACTTCGTCCACTTCCTCTACTTCCTCTACTTCCTCCACTTCCTCCAATTCTTCCACTTCCTCCACTTCCTCCACTTCCTCCACTTCCTCCACTCCCTCCACTTCTTCTACATCGTCCACTTCCTCCAGTTCCTCCACTTCATCCACTTCGTCAACTTCGTCCACTTCGTCCACTTCGTCCACACTTCGTCCACTTCGTCCACTTCGTCCACTTCGTCAACTTCGTCCACTTCGTCTACTTCCTCTACTCCCTCGACTTCCTCTATTTCCTCCACTACCTCCACTTCGTCCACTTCATCTACTTCGTCACTTAGTCCACTTCGTCCAACTTAGTCCACTTCGTCCACTTCGACCACTTCCTCAGTTTCCTCCACTTCCTCCACTTCGTACACTTCGTCCACGTCGTCCACTTCGTGTACTTCGTCCATTGAGTCCACTTCGTCAACTTAGTCCACTTCGTCCACTTCATCCACTTCATCCACTTCGTCCACTTCGTCAACTTCCTCCACTTCCTCCACTTCATCCACGTCCTCCACTTCGTCCAATCTAGTCCACTTAGTTAACTTAGTTCACTTCATCCAATTCCTCCACATCCTCAACTTCGTCCACTTCAACCACTTCCTCCATTTCCTCCACTTCCTTCACTTTGTACACTTTGTCCACGTCATCCACTTTGTCTACTTCGTCCACGTAGTCTACTTCGTCAACTTAGTCCACTTCGTCCACTTCCTCCACTTCGTCAACTTCCTCCACTTCCTCAACTTCCTCCACTTCGACCACTTCCTCCATTTCCTCCACTTCCTCCACTTTGTCCACATCCTTCACCTCCTTCACTTCCTCCACATAGTCCATTTCCTCCACTTCCTCCACTACCTCTACTTCCTCGACTTCGTCCACTTCGTCCACTTCGTCAACTTCGTCCCCTTCGTCAACTTCGTCAACTTCGTCCACTTCGTCCACTTCGTCCACTTCGTCAACTTCGTCCACTTCGTCCACTTCGTCCACTTCGTCACCTTCGTCCACTTCGTCACTTCCTCCACTTCCTCCACTTCGTCCATTTCGTGAACTTCATCCACCTCGTCTACTTCTTCCACTTCGTCGACTTCCTCCACTTCCTACACTTCCTCCACTTCCTCCACTTCCTCCACTTCCTCCACTCCCTCCACTTCTTCTACATCGTCCACTTCCTCCAGTTCCTTCGCTTCCTCCTGTTCCTCCACTTCCTGCACTTCCTCATCTTCATCCACTTCCTCCACTTCGTCAACTTAGTCCATTTCGACCACTTCGTCCAAT
Source organism: Vigna reflexopilosa (assembly GCA_027742785.1). Lineage (NCBI taxonomy): Eukaryota > Viridiplantae > Streptophyta > Magnoliopsida > Fabales > Fabaceae > Vigna > Vigna reflexopilosa. Next base: position 18,891 of record JAFNIE010000609.1, on the reverse strand, counting down.
TCGTCCACTTCCTCCACTTCCTCCACTTCCTCCACTTCCATCACTTCCTCCACTTCCTCCACTTCCTCCTCTTCCTCCACATCGTCCACTTCGTTCAGTTCCTCCACTTCCTCCACTTCCTCCACTTCCTCTAGTTGGTCCACTTTGTCAACTTCATCCACCTCGTCCACTTCGTCCACTTCGTCAACTTCCTCCACTTCCTCAACTTCCTCCACTTCGCCCACTTCCTCCACTTCCTCTAGTTCCTCCACTTCGTCAACTTCGTCCACTTCATCCACTTCGTCCACTTCGTCAAGTTCCTCCACTTCGTCCAGTTCCTCCACTTCCTCTAGTTCCTCCACTTCCTCTAGTTCGTCCAATTCGTCAACTTCGTCCACCTCGTCCACTTCGACCACTTGTTCCTCTTCGTCAACTTCTTCCACTTCGTCAACAGCCTCAACTTCGTCCACTTCGTCCAGTTCCTCCACTTCCTCCAGATCCTCTACTTCCTCCAGTTTGATCACTTCGTCGACTTCGTCCACCTCGTGCACTTCTTCCACTTCGTCCACTTCTTCCACTTCGTCAACTGCCTCAACTTCGTCCACTTCGTCCACCTCGTCCATTTCGTCCACTTCGTCCACTTCGTCAACTTCCTCCACTTCGTCCACTTCCTCCGCTTCGTCAACTTCCTCCACTTCGTACAGTTCCTCCACTTCCTCTAGTTCCTCCACTTCCTCCAGTTCGTCCACTTCGTCAACTTCGTCCACCTCGTCCACCTCGTCCACTTCGTCCACTTCGTCCACTTCTTCCACTTCGTCCACTTCGTCCACTTCGTCCACTTCGTCAACTTCTTGAACTTCGTCCACTTCATCCACCTCGTCCACTTCGTCCACTTCCTCCACTTCGTTAACTTCGTTCACTTTTTCAACTTCCTCCACTTTCTCCACTTCCTCCACTTACTCCACTCGCTCAACTACCTCCACTTCTTCCACTTCGTCAACTTCGTCCACTTCCTCCATTACGTCCACTTCGTCCACTTCGTCAAGATCCTCCACTTCCTGACGTTCCTCCACTTCGTCCACTTCTTCAACTTCCTCCACTTACTCCACTTCCTCCACTTCGTCCAATTCGTCAACTTCGTCCACTTTGTCCACTTCGTCCACTTCGTCCACTTCCTCCACTTCGTCAACTTCCTCAACTTCGTCCAGTTCCTCCACTTCCTCCACTTTGTCAACTTCGTCCACGTGGTCCACTTCGTCCACTTCGTTCACTTCCTCCACTTCGTCCACTTTGTTAACTTTGTCAACTTCCTCGACTTCCTCCACTTACTTCACTTCCTCCACTACCTCCACTTCGTCCACTTCCTTCAGCTCCTCCACTTCGTCCACTTCTTCCACTTCCTCCACTTCGTCAACTTCGTCCACTTCGTCAAGTTCCTCCACTTCCTCCAGTTCCTCCACTTTGTCGACTTCCTCCTCTTCGTCAACTTCGTCCACCTCGTCCACTTCTTCCACTTCGTCCACTTCGTCCACTTGATCCACTTCAACCACTTTCTCCACTTCCTCCACTGCTTGCACTTCCTCCACTTCCTCCACTTCATCCAGTTCCTCCACTTCCTCTAGTTGGTCCTTTTCGTCAACTTCGTCCACCTCGTCCACTTCGTCCACTTTGTAACCTTCGTCCACTTGCTCCACTTCATCTAGTTCCACCACTTCGTCCACTTCGTCCACTTCGTGCACTTCGTCCACTTCGTGCACTTCCTCCACTTCGTCCACCTCGTCCATTTCGTCGACTTCCTCCACTTCGTCCACTTTGTCCAGTTCCTCCACTTCCTCCAGTTCGTCCACTTCGTCAACTTCGTCCACCTCGTCCACTTCTTCCACTTCGTCCACTTCGTCAACTTCTTGAACTTCGTCCACTTCATCCACCTCGTCCACTTCGTCCACTTCATCCACTTCGTTAACTTCGTTCACTTTGTCAACTTCCTCCACTTCGTCCACTTACTCCACTCCCTCCACTACCTCCACTTCCTCCTCTTCGTCAACTTCGTCCACTTCGTCAAGATCCTCCACTTCCTCACGTTCCTCCACTTCGTCCACTTAGTTAACTTCGTCCACCTAGTAGACTTCTTCGACTTCGTCAACTTCCTCCACTTACTCCACTTCGTCCACATCGTCCACTTCGTTCATTTCCTCCACTTCCTCCACTTCCTCCAGTTCCTCCACTTCCTCTAGTTGGTCCACTTTGTCAACTTCGTCCACCTCGTCCACTTCGTCCACTTCTTCCACTTCGTCAACTTCCTCCACTTACTCAACTTCTTCCATTCCTCTACTTCCTCAACTTCGTCCACTTCGTCCACTTAGTCCACTTCGTCCACATAGTCAACTTCGTCCACTTTTTACACTTCGTCCTCTTCGTCAACTTCGTCCACTTTGTCCACTTCGTCCACTTCCTCCACTTCCTCCACGTCGTCGACTTCCTCCACTTCGTCCAGTTTCTCCACTTCCTCTAGTTCCCGCACTTCCTCCAGTTCGTCCACTTCGTCAACTTCGTCCACCTCGTCCACTTCGTCCACTTCGTTCACTTCGTCCAATTCGTCCACTTCGTCCACTTCGTTCACTTTGTCAACTTCCTCGACTTCCTCCACTTACTCCACTTCCTCCACTACCCCCACTTCGTCCACTTCCTTCAGCTCCTCCACTTCGTCCGCTTCTTCCACTTCGTCCACTTCCTCCACTTCGTAAACTTCGTCCACTTCGTCAAGTTCCTCCACTTCCTCCAGTTCCTCCACTTTGTCGACTTCCTCCTCTTCGTCAACTTCGTCCACCTCGTCCACTTCTTCCACTTCGTCCACTTGATCCACTTCGTCCACTTCCTCCACTGCCTCCACTTGCTCCACTTCGTCCAGTTCCTCCACTTCCTCCAGTTGGTCCTCTTCGTCAACTTCGTCCACCTGGTCCACTTCGTCCACTTTGTCAACTGCGTCCACTTGCTCCAGTTCCTCCAGTTCCTCCACTTCCTCCACTTAGTCCACTTCGTCCACTTAGTCCACTTCGTTCACTTGCTTCACTTGCTCCACTTCCTCCAGTTCGTCCACTTCCTCAACTTCGTCCACCTCGTCCATTTCGTCCAACTTAGTCCACTTCGTCCACTTCCCCCACTTCTTCCAGTTCCTCCACTTCCTCAAGTTCCTACACTTCGTCCACTTCGTCCAGTTCCTCCAGATCCTCCACTTCCTCCAGTTCGTCCAATTCGTCGACTTCGTCCACCTCGTCCACTTCTTCCACTTCATCCACTTTGTCCACTTCGTCCACTTCCTCCACTCCCCCCACTTCGTCCACTCCATCCACTTTGTCCACTTAGTCTACTTCGTCAACTTTGTCCACTTCGTCAACTTCATCCACTTCGTCCACCTCGTGCACTTCTTCCACTTCGTCCACTTCTTCCACTTCGTGCACTTCGTCCACTTCGTCCACCTCGTCCATTTCGTCCACTTCGTCCACTTCGTCAACTTCCTCCACTTCGTCCACTTCCTCCGCTTCGTCAACTTCGTCCACCTCGTCCACTTCGTCCACTTCTTCCACTTCCTCCACTTCGTCCACTTCGTCAACTTCTTGAACTTTGTCCACTTCATCCACCTTGTCCACTTCGTCCACTTCATCCACTTCGTTAACTTTGTTCACTGAGTCAACTTCCTCCACTTACTCCACTTACTCCACTTACTCCACTCCCTCCACTACCTCCACTTCTTGCTCTTCGTGAACTTCGTCCACTTCCTCCACTTCCTCCTCTTCGTCAACTTCGTCCACTTCGTCAAGATCCTCCACTTCCTCACGTTCCTCCACTTCGTCCACTTAGTTAACTTCGTCCACCTAGTCGACTTTTTCCACTTCGTCAACTTCCTCCACTTACTCCACTTCCTCCACATCGTCCACTTCGTTCACTTCGTTCATTTCCTCCAGTTCCTCTAGTTCCTCCACTTCCTCTAGTTGGTCCACTTTGTCAACTATGTCCACCTCGTCCACTTCGTCCACTTCGTCAACTTCCTCCACTTACTCAACTTCTTCCACTCGTCCACTTCGTCCACTTACTCTACTTCGTCCACTTCGTCAACTTTGTCCACTTCCTCCACTTCCTCCAGTTAGTCCACTTCGTCTACTTCATCCACTTCCTCCAGTTCGTCCAGTTCGTCCACTTAGTCACTTCGTCCGCTTAGTCGACTTCGTCCACTTTGTCCACTTCGTCCAACTTAGTCCACTTCGTCCACTTTGTCCACTTAGTTCACTTAGTCCACTTTGTCCACTTCGTCCACTTCGTCAACTTCCTCCACTTCCTCCACTTCCTGCACTTCGTCCACTTCGTCCACTTCCTCCATTTCCTGCACTTCCTCCACTTCGTACACTTCGTCCACGTCGTCCACTTCGTCTACTTAGTCCACTTCGTCAACTTCTTCATCTTCGTCCACTTCGTCCACTTCGTCAAATTCGTCCACTTCTTCCACTTTGTCAACTTCCTCCACTTTCTTCACTTCCTGCACTACCTCCACTTCGTCCGCTTCCTTCACCTCCTTCACTTCCCCCACATACTCGACTTCCTCCACTTCCTCCGCTTCCTACACTACCGCCACTACCTCCACTACCTCCACTTCGTCCAACTTCGTCCAACTTCGTCCACTTCGTCAAGTTCCTCCACTTCCTCCAGCTCCTCCACTTAATCCACTTTGTGAAGTTTGTCCACTTCGTCCACTTCGTCCACTTCCTCCACTTCCTCCACCTCCTCAACTCCCTCCACTTCTTCCACTTCCTCCACTTCCTCCACTTCCTCCACTTCGTCCACTTCCTCCACTTCCTCCACTTTCTCCACTTCGTCAACTCAGTCCACTTTGTGCACTTTGTCCACTTCGTCCTTTTCATCCACTTCGTCACCTTCGTCCACTTTCTCTACTTCTTCCACGTCGTGAACTTCGCCCACTTTGTCCACTTCCTCCACTTAGTCCACTTCCTCTCCACTTAGTCGACTTCGTCAACTTTGTCCACTTCGTCCACTTCTTCCACTCAATCCACTCCGTCAACTTCGTCCACTTTGTCCACTTCCTCCAGTTCCTCCACTTCGTCCACTTAGTCAACTTAGTCAACTTCGTCAACTTAGTCAACTTCGTCCACTTCCTCAACTTCCTCCACTTCGTCCACTTCCTCCACTTCCTCCACTTACTCCACTTCCTTCACTTAGTCGGCTTCATCAACTTTGTCAACTTCGTCCATTGCCTCCACTTCGTGCACTTCCTCCACTTCGTCCACTTCATCCACTTCGTGCACTCCATCGACTTCGTCCACTTCCTCAACCTCCTCCACTCCCTCCACTTCTTCCACTTCCTCCAGTTCCTCCACTTCGTCCACTTAGTAAACTTAGTCTACTTAGTCCACTTCATCAACTTCGTCCACTTTCTTCACTTCCTCCGGTTCCCCCACTTCCTCCACTTAATCAACTAAGTCCACTTCGTCCACTTCCTCCATTTCCGACAGTTCCTCCACTTTGTCCACTTTGTCAACTTTGTCCACGTCGTTCACTTTGCCTACTTCGTCCACTTAGTCCACTTCGTCAACTTCGTCCACTTCGTCAACTTCTTCAACTTCGTCCACTTCGTCCACCTCCTCCACTTTGTCTACTTCCTCCACTCCCTCCACTTCTTCCACTTCGCCGACTTCCTCCAGTTCCTCCACTTCATGAACTTCGCCACTTCGTCAACTTCGTCAACTTCGCCACTTCGTCCACTTCGTCAACTTCGCCACTTCGTCCATTTCGTTCACTTCGTCCACTTAGTCCACTCAGTCCACTCAGTCCACTTCATCCACTTCGTCCACTTCGTCCACTTCGTCCACTTCGTCCACTTTGTCCACTTCGTCCACTTTGTCCAATTCGTCCACTTGCTCCAGTTCCTCCACTTCGTCCACTTCCTCCACTTCGTCCACCTCCTCTACTATGTCCACTTCCTCCACTCCCTCCACTTCTTCCACTTCGTCGACTTCCTCCTGTTCCTCCACTTCGTCAACTTCGCCACTTCGTCCACTTCGTCCATTTCGTCAACTTCGCCACTTCATCCACTTCATCCACTTCGTCCACTTCGTCCACTTCGTCCAATTCGTTCACTTCGTCCACTTAGTCCACTCAGTCCACTTCATCCACTTCGTCCACTTCGTCCACTTCGTCCACTTTGTCCACTTTGTCCACTTCGTTCACTTCCTCCACTTCGTCAACTTCGTCAACTTCGTCCACTTCGTCCACTTCGTCAACTTCGTCCACTTCGTCCACTTCGTCCACTTCGTCACCTTCGTCCACTTCGTCACTTCCTCCACTTCCTCCACTTCCTCCACTTCGTCCATTTCGTGAACTTCATCCACCTCGTCTACTTCTTCCACTTCGTCGACTTCCTCCACTTCCTACACTTCCTCCACTTCCTCCACTCCCTCCACTTCTTCCACCTCCTCCACTCCCTCCACTTCTTCCACTTCCTCTAGTTCCTCCACTTTGTCCACTTAGTCAACATAGTCAACTTAGTCAAGTTCGTCCACTTCCTCCACTTCCTCCACTTCCTACACTTGCTCCACTTCATCCACTTAGTCCACTTAGTCCACTTCCTCCACTTCCTCCACCTCCTCCACCCCCTCCACTTCTTCCACTTCGTCCACTTCCTCCAGTTCCTCCACTTCGTCCACTTAGTCAACTTAGTCCACTTCGTCAACTTCGTCCACTTCCTCCAGTTCCTTCGCTTCCTCCTGTTCCTCCACTTCATGCACTTCCTCATCTTCATCCACTTCCTCCACTTCGTCAACTTAGTCCACTTCGACCACTTCGTCCAATTCGTCCACTTCCTCCACTTCCTCCACTTCCTCCACTTCCATCACTTCCTCCACTTCCTCCACTTCCTCCTCTTCCTCCACATCGTCCACTTCGTTCACTTCGTTCAGTTCCTCCACTTCCTCTAGTTGGTCCACTTTGTCAACTTCATCCACCTCGTCCACTTCGTCCACTTCGTCAACTTCCACCACTTCCTCAACTTCCTCCACTTCGCCCACTTCCTCCACTTCCTCTAGTTCCTCCACTTCGTCAACTTCGTCCACTTCATCCACTTCGTCCACTTCGTCCAGTTCCTCCACTTACTCTAGTTCCTCCACTTCCTCTAGTTCGTCCAATTCGTCAACTTCGTCCACCTCGTCCACTTCGACCACTTGTTCCTCTTCGTCAACTTCTTCCACTTCGTCAACTGCCTCAACTTCGTCCACTTCGTCCAGTTCCTCCACTTCCTCCAGATCCTCTACTTCCTCCAGTTTGATCACTTCGTCGACTTCGTCCACCTCGTGCACTTCTTCCACTTCGTCCACTTCTTCCACTTCGTCAACTGCCTCAACTTCGTCCACTTCGTCCACCTCGTCCATTTCGTCCACTTCGTCCACTTCGTCAACTTCCTCCACTTCGTCCACTTCCTCCGCTTCGTCAACTTCGTCAACTTCCTCCACTTCGTCCAGTTCCTCCACTTCCTCTAGTTCCTCCACTTCCTCCAGTTCGTCCACTTCGTCAACTTCGTCCACCTCGTCCACTTCGTCCACTTCGTCCACTTCTTCCACTTCCTCCACTTCGTCCACTTCGTCCACTTCGTCAACTTCTTGAACTTCGTCCACTTCATCCACCTCGTCCACTTCGTCCACTTCATCCACATCGTTAACTTCGTTCACTTTTTCAACTTCCTCCACTTCCTCCACTTCCTCCACTTCCTCCACTTACTCCACTCGCTCAACTACCTCCACTTCTTCCACTTCGTCAACTTCGTCCACTTCCTCCATTACGTCCACTTCGTCCACTTCGTCAAGATCCTCCACTTCCTGACGTTCCTCCACTTCGTCCACTTCTTCAACTTCCTCCACTTACTCCACTTCCTCCACTTCGTCCAATTCGTCAACTTCGTCCACTTTGTCCACTTCGTCCACTTCCTCCACTTCCTCCACTTCGTCAACTTCCTCAACTTCGTCCAGTTCGTCCACTTCCTCCACTTTGTCAACTTCGTCCACCTGGTCCACTTCGTCCACTTCGTTCACTTCCTCCACTTCGTCCACTTTGGTAACATTGTCAACTTCCTCGACTTCCTCCACTTACTTCACTTCCTCCACTACCTCCACTTCGTCCACTTCCTTCAGCTCCTCCACTTCGTCCACTTCTTCCACTTCCTCCACTTCGTCAACTTCGTCCACTTCGTCAACTTCCTCCACTTCCTCCAGTTCCTCCACTTTGTCGACTTCCTCCTCTTCGTCAACTTCGTCCACCTCGTCCACTTCTTCCACTTCGTCCACTTGATCCACTTCAACCACTTTCTCCACTTCCTCCACTGCTTCCACTTCCTCCACTTCCTCCACTTCGTCCAGTTCCTCCACTTCCTCTAGTTGGTCCTTTTCGTCAACTTCGTCCACCTCGTCCACTTCGTCCACTTTGTAACCTTCGTCCACTTGCTCCACTTCATCTAGTTCCTCCACTTCCTCCACTTCGTCCACTTCGTGCACTTCCTCCACTTCGTCCACCTCGTCCATTTCGTCGACTTCCTCCACTTCGTCCACTTTGTCCAGTTCCTCCACTTCCTCCAGTTCGTCCACTTCGTCAACTTCGTCCACCTCGTCCACTTCTTCCACTTCCTCCACCTCGTCCACTTCGTCAACTTCTTGAACTTCGTCCACTTCATCCACCTCGTCCACTTCGTCCACTTCATCCACTTCGTTAACTTCGTTCACTTTGTCAACTTCCTCCACTTCGTCCACTTACTCCACTCCCTCCACTACCTCCACTTCCTCCTCTTCGTCAACTTCGTCCACTTCGTCAAGATCCTCCACTTCCTCACGTTCCTCCACTTCGTCCACTTAGTTAACTTCGTCCACCTAGTAGACTTCTTCGACTTCGTCAACTTCCTCCACTTACTCCACTTCGTCCACATCGTCCACTTCGTTCATTTCCTCCACTTCCTCCACTTCCTCCAGTTCCTCCACTTCCTCTAGTTGGTCCACTTTGTCAACTTCGTCCACCTCGTCCACTTCGTCCACTTCTTCCACTTCGTCAACTTCCTCCACTTACTCAACTTCTTCCACTTCCTCTACTTCCTCAACTTCGTCCACTTCGTCCACTTAGTCCACTTCGTCCACATAGTCAACTTCGTCCACTTTTTACACTTCGTCCACTTCCTCCACTTCCTCCACGTCGTCGACTTCCTCCACCTCGTCCAGTTTCTCCACTTCCTCTAGTTCCCGCACTTCGTCAACTTCCTCCACTTCCTCAACTTCCTCCACTTCGCCCACTTCCTCCACTTCCTCTAGTTCCTCCACTTCGTCAACTTCGTCCACTTCATCCACTTCGTCCACTTCGTCAACTTCCTCCACTTCGTCCAGTTCCTCCACTTCCTCTAGTTCCTCCACTTCCTCTAGTTCGTCCAATTCGTCAACTTCGTCCACCTCGTCCACTTCGACCACTTGTTCCTCTTCGTCAACTTCTTCCACTTCGTCAACTGCCTCAACTTCGTCCACTTCGTCCAGTTCCTCCACTTCCTCCAGATCCTCTACTTCCTCCAGTTTGATCACTTCGTCGACTTCGTCCACCTCGTGCACTTCTTCCACTTCGTCCACTTCTTCCACTTCGTCAACTGCCTCAACTTCGTCCATTTCGTCCACCTCGTCCATTTCGTCCACTTCGTCCACTTCGTCAACTTCCTCCACTTCGTCCACTTCCTCCGCTTCGTCAACTTCGTCAACTTCCTCCACTTCGTCCAGTTCCTCCACTTCCTCTAGTTCCTCCACTTCCTCCAGTTCGTCCACTTCGTCAACTTCGTCCACCTCGTCCAGTTCGTCCACTTCGTTCACTTCGTCCACTTCGTCCACTTCGTCCACTTCGTTCACTTTGTCAACTTCCTCGACTTCCTCCACTTACTCCACTTCCTCCACTACCCCCACTTCGTCCATTTCCTTCAGCTCCTCCACTTCGTCCGCTTCTTCCACGTCGTCGACTTCCTCCACTTCGTAAACTTAGTCCACTTCGTCAAGTTCCTCCACTTCCTCCAGTTCCTCCACTTTGTCGACTTCCTCCTCTTCGTCAACTTCGTCCACCTCGTCCACTTCTTCCACTTCGTCCACTTGATCCACTTCGTCCACTTCGTCCACTACCTCCACTTGCTCCACTTCGTCCAGTTCCTCCACTTCCTCCAGTTGGTCCTCTTCGTCAACTTCGTCCACCTCGTCCACTTCGTCCACTTTGTCAACTGCGTCCACTTGCTCCAGTTCCTCTAGTTCCTCCACTTCCTCCACTTAGTCCACTTCGTCCACTTAGTCCACTTCGTTCACTTGCTCCACTTGCTCCACTTCCTCCAGTTCGTCCACTTCCTCAACTTCATCCACCTCGTCCATTTCGTCCAACTTAGTCCACTTCGTCCACTTCCCCCACTTCTTCCAGTTCCTCCACTTCCTCAAGTTCCTACATTTCGTCCACTTCGTCCAGTTCCTCCAGATCCTCCACTTCCTCCAGTTCGTCCAATTCGTCGACTTCGTCCACCTCGTCCACTTCTTCCACTTCATCCACTTTGTCCACTTCGTCCACTTCCTCCACTCCCCCCACTTCGTCCACTCCATCCACTTTGTCCACTTCGTCTACTTCGTCAACTTTGTCCACTTCGTCAACTTCATCCACTTCGTCCACCTCGTGCACTTCTTCCACTTCGTCCACTTCTTCCACTTCGTGCACTTCGTCCACTTCGTCCACCTCGTCCATTTCGTACACTTCGTCCACTTCGTCAACTTCCTCCACTTCGTCCACTTCCTCCGCTTCGTCAACTTCGTCCACCTCGTCCACTTCGTCCACTTCTTCCACTTCCTCCACTTCGTCCACTTCGTCAACTTCTTGAACTTTGTCCACTTCATCCACCTTGTCCACTTCGTCCACTTCATCCACTTCGTTAACTTTGTTCACTGAGTCAACTTCCTCCACTTACTCCACTTACTCCACTTACTCCACTCCCTCCACTACCTCCACTTCTTGCTCTTCGTCAACTTCGTCCACTTCCTCCACTTCCTCCTCTTCGTCAACTTCGTCCACTTCGTCAAGATCCTCCACTTCCTCACGTTCCTCCACTTCGTCCACTTAGTTAACTTCGTCCACCTAGTCGACTTTTTCCACTTCGTCAACTTCCTCCACTTACTCCACATCGTCCACTTCGTTCATTTCGTTCATTTCCTCCAGTTCCTCTAGTTCCTCCACTTCCTCTAGTTGGTCCACTTTGTCAACTATGTCCACCTCGTCCACTTCGTCCACTTCGTCAACTTCCTCCACTTACTCAACTTCTTCCACTCGTCCACTTCGTCCACTTACTCTACTTCGTCCACTTCGTCAACTTTGTCCACTTCCTCCACTTCCTCCAGTTAGTCCACTTTGTCCACTTCGTCCACTTAGTTGACTTCGTCCAGTTCGTCCACTTCCTCCAGTTCGTCCAGTTCGTCCACTTAGTCACTTTGTTCGCTTAGTCGACTTCGTCCACTTTGTCCACTTCGTCCAACTTAGTCCACTTCGTCCACTTTGTCCACTTAGTTCACTTAGTCCACTTTGTCCACTTCGTCCACTTCGTCAACTTCCTCCACTTCCTGCACTTCGTCCACTTCGTCCACTTCCTCCATTTCCTGCACTTCCTCCACTTTGTACACTTCGTCCACGTCGTCCACTTCGTCTACTTCGTCCACTTAGTCCACTTCGTCAACTTCGTCCACTTCGTCAACTTCTTCATCTTCGTCCACTTCGTCCACTTCGTCAAATTCGTCCACTTCTTCCACTTTGTCAACTTCCTCCACTTTCTTCACTTCCTGCACTACCTCCACTTCGTCCGCTTCCTTCACCTCCTTCACTTCCCCCACATACTCGACTTCCTCCACTTCCTCCGCTTCCTACACTACCGCCACTACCTCCACTACCTCCACTTCGTCCAACTTCGTCCACTTCGTCAAGTTCCTCCACTTCCTCCACTTCCTCCAGCTCCTCCACTTAATCCACTTTGTGAAGTTTGTCCACTTCGTCCACTTCGTCCACTTCCTCCACCTCCTCCACTCCCTCCACTTCTTCCACTTCGTCCACTTCCTCCACTTCCTCCACTTCGTCCACTTCGTCCACTTCCTCCACTTCCTCCACTTCCTCCACTTTCTCCACTTCGTCCACTTCGTCAACTCAGTCCACTTTGTGCACTTTGTCCACTTCGTCCTTTTCATCCACTTCGTCACCTTCGTCCACTTTCTCTACTTCTTCCACGTCGTGAACTTCGCCCACTTTGTCCACTTCCTCCACTTAGTCCACTTCCTCTCCACTTAGTCGACTTCGTCAACTTTGTCCACTTCGTCCACTTCTTCCACTCCATCCACTCCGTCAACTTCGTCCACTTTGTCCACTTCCTCCAGTTCCTCCACTTCGTCCACTTCGTCAACTTAGTCAACTTCGTCCACTTCCTCCAGTTCCTCCATTTTCTCTAGTTCCTCCACTTCGTCCACTTCCTCCACTTCCTCCACTTCGTCCACTTCCTCCACTTCCTCCACTTACTCCACTTCCTTCACTTAGTCGGCTTCGTCAACTTTGTCAACTTCGTCCATTGCCTCCACTTCGTGCACTTCGTCCACTTCGTCCACTTCATCCACTTCGTCCACTCCATCGACTTCGTCCACTTCCTCAACCTCCTCCACTCCCTCCACTTCCTCCACTTCCTCCAGTTCCTCCAGTTCCTCCACTTCGTCCACTTAGTAAACTTAGTCTACTTAGTCCACTTCATCAACTTCGTCCACTTTCTTCACTTCCTCCGGTTCCCCCACTTCCTCCACTTCCTCCACTTAATCAACTAAGTCCACTTCGTCCACTTCCTCCATTTCCGACAGTTCCTCCACTTTGTCCACTTCGTCAACTTTGTCCACGTCGTTCACTTCGCCTACTTCGTCCACTTAGTCCACTTCGTCAACTTCGTCAACTTCTTCAACTTCGTCCACTTCGTCCACCTCCTCCACTTTGTCTACTTCCTCCACTCCCTCCACTTCTTCCACTTCGCCGACTTCCTCCAGTTCCTCCACTTCATGAACTTCGCCACTTCGTCAACTTCGTCAACTTCGCCACTTCGTCCACTTCGTCAACTTCGCCACTTCGTCCATTTCGTTCACTTCGTCCACTTAGTCCACTCAGTCCACTTCATCCACTTCGTCCACTTCGTCCACTTCGTCCACTTTGTCCACTTCGTCCACTTTGTCCACTTCATCCACTTGGTCCAGTTCCTCCACTTCGTCCACTTCCTCCACTTCGTCCACCTCCTCTACTATGTCCACTTCCTCCACTCCCTCCACTTCTTCCACTTCGTCGACTTCCTCCTGTTCCTCCACTTCCTCCACTTCGTCCATTTCGTCAACTTCGCCACTTCGTCCACTTCGTCCAATTTGTTCACTTCGTCCACTTAGTCCACTCAGTCCACTTCATCCACTTCGTCCAGTTCGTCCAGTTCGTCCACTTTGTCCACTTCGTCCACTTCCTCCACTTCGTCCACTTCCTCCACTTCCTCCACTTTGTCCTCTTCGTCTACTTTGTCCACTTCCTCCACTTCCTCCACTTCCTCCAGTTCGTCCACTTAGTCCACTTCATCCACTTAGTCAACTTCGTCAACTTTCTCCACTTCGTCCATCTTAGTCCACTTCGTTCACTTCGTCCACTTAGTCCACTTAGTTAACTTAGTCAACTTCTTCCACTTCGTCCAGTTCGTCCACTTAGTCCACTTCGGCAACATCTTCAACTTCGTCCACTTCGTCAAATTCGTCCACTTCTTCCACTTTGTCAACTTGCTCCACTTCCTCCACTTCCTGCACTACCTCCACTTCGTCCGCTTCCTTCACCTCCTTCACTTCCCCCACATAGTTGACTTCCTCAACTTCCTTTTACCTCCACTTCGTCCACTTCCTCCACTTCGTCAACTTCGTCCACTTCCTCCACTTCGTCAACTTCGTCCATTTCATCAACTTCGTTCACTTCATCAAGTTCCTCCACTTCCTACACTTCCTCCACCTCCTCTACTTCGTCCACTTCGTCAACTTCGTCAACTTCGTCCACTTCGTCCACTTCTTCCACTTCGTCAACTTCCTCCACTTCCTCCCCTTCCTCCACTTCCTCCACTTCGTCAACTTAGTCCACTTCGTCCACTTCGTCAAGTTTCTCCACTTCGTCCACTTCCTCCACCTCATCCACTCCGTCGACTTCTTCCACTCCGTCCACCTCCTCTAGTTCCTCCACTTCCTCCACTTCCAGCACTTCGTCCACTTCGTCAACTTCGTTCACTTTCTCTACTTCGTCCACTTCGTCCACTTCCTCCACTTACTCCACCTCGTCCACTTAGTCCTCTTCGTCAACATTTTCCACTTCGTCCACTTCCTCCACTTCGTCCACTTCCTCCAGTTCCTCCACTTCCTCCGGGTCCCCCACTTCCTACACTTCCTCCACTCCCTCCACTTCGTCCTCTTAGTCCATTTCGTCCACTTTGTCCACTTGGTCAACTTAGTCCACGTCGTTCACTTCGCCTACTTGGTCCACTTAGTCCACTTCGTCAACTTCGTCCGCTGCGTCAACTTCTTCAACTTCCTCCACTTCGTCCACCTCCACCACTTTGTCCATTTCCTCCACTCCCTCCAATTCTTCCACTTTGTCCACTTCCTCCAGTTCCTCCACTTCGTCCACTTCGTCCACTTCGTCAACTTCGCCACTTCGCCAACTTCGCCACTTCCTCCACTTCGTCCACTTCGTCCAATTCGTTCACTTCGTCCACTTCCTCCACTTAGTCCACTTAGTCCACTTAGTCCACTCCGTCCACATCGTCCACTTCGTCCAGTTCGTTCACTTTGTCCACTTCGTCCACTTCCTTCAATTCCTCCACTTCCTCCAATTTGTCCACTTTGTCCACTTCCTCCACTTAGTCCACTTCGTCCACTTCCTCCATTTCCTCCACTTCTTCCACTTCGTAATCTTCGTCCACGTCGTCCACTTTGTCTACTTCGTCAACTTCGTCCACTTCGTCAACTTCTTCAACTTCGTCCACTTCGTCAATTTTGTCCACCTCGTCCACTTTGTCAACTTCCTCCACTTCCTCCACTTCGTCAACTTCATCCACTTCCTCCACTTTGTCCACTCCGTCCACTTCGTCAACTTCCTCCACTACCTCCAGTTTCTCCACTTCCTCCACTTCCTCCACTTTCTCGACTCGCTCCACTTCTTCCACTTCGTCCACTTCCTCCAGTTCCTCCACTTCGTCCACTTAGTCAACTTAGTCCACTTTGTGAACTTCGTCAACTTCGTCAACTTCGCCACTTCGTCCACTTCGTCCCCTTCGTCCAATTCGTCCACTTCGTCCACGTGCACTTCCTCCCCTTCATCTACTTCGTCAAGTTCGTCCACTTCGTCAACTTCGTCCAGTTCGTCCACTTCCTCCACTTCGTCGACTTCCTCCACTTCCTTCACTATCTCCACTTCGTCTACTAAGTCCACTTCGTCCACTTTGTCCACTTCCTCCACTTCGTCCACTTTGTCCACTTCCTCCACTTCCTCTACTCTCCACTTCCTACACTTCCTCCACTTCCTCCACTTAGTCGACTTCGTCAACTTTGTCCATTTCCTCGACTTCCTCCACTTCGTCCACTTCGTCCAACTTTGTCCACTTCGTCCACATAGTCTACTTATTTAACTTAGTCCACATCGTCCACCTCGTCCACTTCATAACCTTCGTCAACTTCCTCCACTGCCTCGACTTCCTCCACTTCGTCCACTTCCTCGATTTCCTCCACTTCCTCCACTACCTTTATTCGTCACTTCCTCCACTACCTTTATTTCGTCCACTTCCTCCACTTCCTCCACTTCGTCAACTTCTTCAACTTCGTCCACTTCGTCCACTTCCACTAGTTACTCCACTTCGTCAACTTAGTCAACTTAGGCCACTTCCTCAACTTCGCCACTTCGTAAACTTCGCCACTTCGTCCACTTCCTCCACTATCTCCACTTCGTCTACTTAGTACACTTCGTCCACTTCCTCCACTTCCTCCACTTCCTCCACTTCCTCCACTTAGTCCACTTCGTCCACTTAGTCGACTTCGTCAACTTAGTCGACTTCGTCAACTTTGTCCATTTCCTCCACTTCCTCCACTTCGTCCAACTTTGTCCACTTCGTCCACTTAGTCTACTTAGTTAACTTAGTTAACTTCGTCCACATCGTCCACCTCGTCCACTTCATAACCTTCGTCAACTTCCTCCACTGCCTCCACTTCCTACACTTCCTCGATTTCCTCCACTTCTCCCACTTCCTCCACTACCTCCACTTCCTCAACTTCGTCAACTTCCTAAACTTCGTCCACTTCGTCCACTTCCACCAGTTACTCCACTTCGTCAACTTAGGCCACTTCCTCAACTTCGCCACTTCCTCAACTTCGCCACTTCGTCCACGTCCACTTCGTCCACTTCATCCACTTCGTCAACTTCGTCAATTTCGTCCACTTCCTCTACTTCCTCCACTTCGTCAACTTTGACCACTTCCTCCACTTCGTCCACTTAGTCCACTTCGTCCACTTAGTCTACTTGCTTAACTGCCTTAACCTCCTCCACTTGCTCCACTTCCTCCACTTTATCCACTTAGTATACTTCGTCCACTTTGTCCACTTTGTCCACTTTGTCCCCTTCGTCCACTTCGTCCACTTCGTCGACTTCTTCTACTTCGTCCACTTTGTCCACTTCCTCCACTTCCTTTACCTACTCCAGTTCCTCAACTCCCTACATTTCTTCCACTTCGTCCACGTCCTCCAGTTCCTCCACTTCCTCCACTTATTCAACTTAGTCAACTTAGTCCACTTCGTCAACTTTGCCACTTCGTCCACTTCGTCAACTTTGTCCACTTCGTCCACCTAATCCACTTCATCTACTTGTCCACTTAGTCCACTTCATCCACTTTGTGCACTTCGTCCACTTTGTCCATTCGTCCACTTCGTCAACTTCGTCCACTTCCTCTACTTTCTCCACTTCGTCAACTTCGTCAACTTCGTCCACTTCGTCCACTTAGTCCTCTTCGTCCACTTCGTCCACTTCCTCTACTTCCTCCACTTCGTCAACTTCGACCACTTGCTCCACTTCGTCCACTTCCTCCACTTCGTCCACTTCCTCCACTTAGTCGACTTTGTCAACTTTGTCAACTTCGTCCACTTCGTCCAACTTAGTCCACTTCTTCCACTTCGTTCACTTCGTCCACTTAGTCCACTTAGTTAACTTAGTCCACTTCGTCCACTTAGTCGACTTCCTCAACTTTGTCCACTTCCTCCACGTCCTCCCTTTTGTCCACTTCCTCCACTTCCTCTACTTCGTCCACTTCATCAACTTCGTCAACTTCCTCCACTTCCTCCACTTCGTCAACTTCCTCATCTTCCTCCACTTTGTACACTTTGTCCACTTCGTCCACTTCGTCAACTTCGTCCACTTCGTCAAATTCTTCATATTCGTCCACTTCGTCAAATTCTTCATATTTGTCCACTTCGGCAATTTATCCACTTTCTCCACTTTCTCCACTTCCTCCACTTCGTTCACTTCCTCAACTTCTTCAACTTCGTCCACTTTATCCACTTCCTCCACTTCGTCCAACTTTGTCCTCTTCGTCCACTTAGTCTACTTCGTTAACTTAGTTAACTTAGTCCACATCGTCTACCTCGTCCACTTCGTCAACTTCGTCAACTTCCTCCACTGCCTCCACTTCGTCCACTTCATCCACTTCCTCCATTTCCTCCACTTCCTCCATTTCCTCCACTTCCTCCACTTCCTCCACTACCTCCACTTCTTCCATTTCGTGCACTACCTCCACTTCCTCTACTTCGTCCACTTCCTCAACTTCTTCAACTACGTCCACTTCCTCCATTTCCTCCACTTCCACCAGTTCCTCCACTTCGTCAACTTAGTCAACATAGGCCACTTCGTCAACTTCGCCACTTCGTCCACTTAGTCCTCCTTGTCCACTTCGTCCACTTCATCCACTTCGTCAACTTCGTCTAGTTCGTCCACTTCCTCTACTTCCTCCACTTCGTCCACTTAATCCACTTCGCCCACTTTGTCCACTTCGTCCCCTTCGTCCACTTTATCCACTTCATCCACTTCGTCCAGTTCGTCAACTTCGTCTAGTTCGTCCACTTCCTCTACTTCCTCCACTTCGTCCACTTAATCCACTTCGCCCACTTTGTCCCCTTCGTCCACTTCATCCACTTCGTCCAGTTCGTCCACTTCGTCGACTTTTTCTACGTCGTCCACTTCGTCCACTTCGTCCACCTCCTCCACTTCCTCCACTTCCTCCACCTACTCCACTTCCTCAACTCCCTACATTTCTTCCACTTCGTCCACGTCCTCCAGTTCCTCCACTTCGTCCACTTAGTCAACTTAGTCAACTTAGTCCACTTCGTCAACTTCGCCACTTCGTCCACTTCGTCAACTTTGTCCACTTCGTCCACTTCGTCCACCTAATCCACTTCATCCACTTGTCCACTTAGTCCACTTCATCCAGTTTGTACACTTCGTCCACTTCGTCCATTCGTCCACTCATTCGTCCACTTCTCACTTCTCCACTTCGTCACTTCGTCCACTTAGTCGTCGTCCACTTCGTCCACTCCTACTTCCTCCACTTCGTCAACTTCGACCACTTCCTCCTCTTCGTCCACTTCCTCAACTTCGTCCACTTCGTTCACTTCGTCCAACTTAGTCCACGTCTTCCACTTCGTTCACTTCGTCCACTTAGGCCACTTAGTTAACTTAGTCCACTTCGTCCACTTAATCGACTTCCTCAACTTTGTCCATTTCCTCCCTTTTGTCCACTTCCTC
>JAFNIE010000608.1:0-28614 GCA_027742785.1 Vigna reflexopilosa | reverse complement strand
AAAACGCTATTTAACGTCACCCCTTAGACGTCAGTTAAGGGTAAATACGACGTATATTGATGACCGATGTCATTTTCATAAATAAGTTGGTCATAAAGATGTCAGTTAGAAGGTGTCCCAACGTCTATAATATTTTAGACGTCGGGGCCCCTCCTAACTGACGTCTATATGTCTGACAAGTGGGTGAAAAATCATTTCTTTCAGTCATATAGACGTCAGTTGGGAGAGCCCCAACGTCTAAAATATTATAGATGTCTATTATGGGGGGAACCGACGTCTAAACCTTAAATCCAAAAATTTAAAAAGTCACTTTTTGACTCCACATAGACGTCTGATCCCGCCACTCTGACTTCTAAAGCCTTTTAGACGTCTGTTGTGGGGGGAACCGACGTTTGTTATGGGGGAACCGACTTCTAAATGTCTGCATTAAAGCACTGCGAACGCGAGACAACAGTTACGCGCACTCATTGTTCATCATCGTCCTCGCATTTCTCTCCACGGGCTAGTTTTTCAGGTTCGTTTTCTCACTTTTGCACTGTTTAAAATTTATTTTACTCCGATTACATTACTCTTTGATGAATTATCTTTCATTTCAACCGATTTTAATGCGTTTTCGTTGAGTTTTGTCCAGTTTTGCTCGTGTCCTTCGGCAGCGTTCTTAGACGGCGATTTCTTGCGTTTTACACTCCTCTAATTCCCTCCACTACATTATTAAAACCATCCAATATAAAAAAAAAACGTACAATCCATTCTCTTCAACTAAAATATAAAGTTGTAAACTCGAATCAACATAAATCAGGAGCAACTCGAGAGGCCTCAAGCGGAGAAAGATCCTATCAAATACGACGACATTTTAGACGTCTGACCTATAGAGTCTGACGTCTATATAGACGTTTGACCTATATAGTTTGACGTCTACATAGACGTCGGTCATATCCTGACCGATGTGTAATTAACGTCACCCGAATAGACGTCGGTTCCATATGTGACGTTAAAAGCCCAAAATAACCGACGTTAAACAACGTTTTTCCACTAGTGACCAAAACTTAAAATTCAAAATGAAATATCAATATTCCTTTAAATACAATATAAGTAAAATATTTTAATAGTGAATGGATGAGGACTTCAATTGAGGAATTAAATCAGATAATTTTTTCTAGCACACTCAATAGTTTCATATATTATTTAGAATAGTTTCATACATTATTTAGAATTTGAAACGTAAAACAATTTAAATATTTTTTCTCATTTCATTATTTGAGACACTTTTAAGGATTAAATTGTGACGAAGTTCCAATATTCAAAGTAGACAATATCTCGAAAGTGATTGACCCTAACAATGTCTCAACAGACTAGAGGTAGAAACATTTATATCCATTGTGAGAGTGATAACGAGGTTCAAAGACGAACCATTGATTCCTTAAGTCTTCTATTGAGAATGAATAATCCTTCCATTTAGTGACCATGACAAAACACGAATTTCAAAGTGAATAATACCTCATATGAGGAGTGATTAACCCTAACGATGTCACATTTAGAATTGGAACAATAACAATTGATAACCAGCCTATCTCTTTCAAAATATTCTTCTCATTTTTATGAGTCATGTTTCCACAATAAAAAAGGGTTAAATATGTTTTTAGTCCCTAAACTATCGAGCGAATTTGTTTTTAGTCCTTCTTTCAAAGCAAGGTACATTTTAGTCCTCCTCCTTCAGGAAACCTTTATTTTTCGTCCTCCAAAACTAACGACATTAAAAAAAAGCTGAGCTGGCTAACGATGGAGTGCCACGCCATTTTTTTTTATAGTCAATCTCCCTCCTTCACTGGCGTTATCTCGACTCCTTCGTAGTTTCCAAGCAGTCCTCCTTACCAACCTGGTCCTCAGACCCACCACAATGCCCTCTCTTCCCACTCCCATTCTCCAAAACAACAACCATAATCTAATTTCGGTGAAAGGGAACTTGGACCACGGGAACGAAGGCAAGCACGGGTGTTGGAGCGCTTCGGTGGCATCAGAGAGCATGTGGACGAATCCCGTGGCCAGAATCACCCCGACGCAAAGGCCTTGGCACCCACGAAGAGGTTGTTGTCGGTGCGGAGGAAGCGGTAGTGTTTTCCGAAGGAGAAACGCACTGGAATTTCTTTCGTGTAGTAGCACATTGGAAGTTCTGATTTAGTGTCTGCTTGCAAGTTTGATGACGTCGCGGATGAAGGTGGTGAGGCGTTGTAGGGGTTGTGCGAACTCAAGGCATGCGTTAGGGTTTCTATTCTGGGTTTGATTTGGGGTTTTTTGGGCTGCTGCGTTTTCTGGGCTTTGTCTTGCAAGTCAGGAGGAGAAAGTCACAAAGGGGTTTTTTGAACTCGTAATGGCACTGCTCGTGTTGGGTGGTGGCGCGATGAGGTTGCTTAGGTCTGGGTGTTGATGATGGAGGTTGGAGGATGGCAGCATCTAGGGTTTCTACGGCGGTGGCTTCACGACGACATGATGGTTGGCCAGCGCGCCAATGTGTTGGTAGTGCAGCATTGACGGTGGGAAAGATTGACGTGACAGAAAAGTTGGGAAGATTGACTCACTGTCAGAAAAAAAAAGTGGCATGACACTCCATCATTAGCCAACTGACCATTTTTTTTAACGCCGTTAGTTTTGGAGGACGAAAAATTAAGGTTTTCTAAAGGTGGAGGACTAAAAGGTATCTTACTTTGAAAGAGAGACTAAAAACAGATTCGCTTAATAGTTTATGGACTAAAAATATATTTAACTCATAAGAAAATACACAAAAACTAGGAAATTTAAAAAAGAAAAGAAAAAAAACTTCTAGTAAATGTCCAATTTTGAAGATTTTGAGCAACTTCTACTACTATCATTATAATGTGTCTCAATTCCAGGTCTCTATAAAAAAAATTATGGATGTTTGAAGTTTTTTCTTCACCAAATTTTTTGTATCTAAAAATCTGTGATCATCTCATCAAATTTAAAGATTCTACTATCAAATGTATAAAAAAAAAGTTACCACACAAAAAAGTCAAAACAGAGCAAAATGATTAGTTTTCTAATGTGTAAGTGGTGAAAACAAAAACTACATCAACAAACAAATTTAGCAAAAACATTCCTGCATCTGTCATTATTGAGATCCCAAAAAACAATTTCAACTTTAATAGTGCAATAAAAATATAGAGTATTTATCTCAATTATGTACTTGGATAAAAAAAAATTCTAATCTAAATAATAAAAAGACATCCATCACCATGAAACATCCACAACCATAGATTTACACCATAAAAGTCGTCTTCAAAACGTTCACCAACACCCACACAATAACTAGCAGAGTATGAAAATGACAAGGAAGGGAGAAATTGCGTGAAAATTGTGAGAAAAAAAATAGTAGTCTTAACTTAAACACTTTTTGTGTCTCCTATTTCGGATATGACAAAACTTGACATTTACATCAAATCCACATACAATCTCACATAAACATAAATGTCCAATTTTATGTTGAACCTCAAACAGTCTAATGTAAACAACTTCCACTTATTTATTATATAAATGTTACTGAACATTTTTTCTTTATTGTATTTCTCTTAGTCCAATGTTACTTGTGTGAAAGGGCTAGTTTTGCAATGAACAAATACCGTTATGAGATACAAAATAATGAGAACTATGCTTTTATTTTATTTTCTCGATACGAGTTGAATATTAATACTTAGAGTACTATTACATCCAAAAAAAAAGTTTACACACTTTACATTTACTATTTTACAACTTTAAATTTTTTTTGTAAGGCAAAAATTATTTTTTATAGCGAGTTTTTAATCAAATGAATCGATATGGTATAATAAAACCGATAAATAAGTTAACACTTTCTATATCAGTTGTAATTATAACTGGTATAGTAAGTTATACAATAACATTTTTATAATAAAGAAAAAAAAAATTTATATCAATTCTAGTTATCTCTAATGTAAAGAAAGAATATAACAATGATTGGTTTGGATTCTACAATCAAAACAAAATAAAAAAGAACAAGTTTTTTGTTTTGGTTATGAACTAAAACATAAAAGTCAATATTTTGCTTAAATTCAATAAAAACGGAAACACTAAACCATAAATAAATAATATAAAAATGTGGATTTGACCTTGATTATGGATATAATCTAGACTAACTCTCTAAGTTTCGATTATATAAATAACTGAAGCGTAATATATATTTTTAAATATTTTTTTATTAAATAATATTCAGCTTCAATTATAACCAGAGTCAAAGATATATAACATTTATTCTTTCATTACAGTTATAATCAAAGTCTAATGTACTTTTGTTTTTTAATATTTTCTTCTAAAATAGTATTAGATTTCGATGAAATGATATATTTTCTTTTTGTTAAAGTGTAACATGGAAGATAGGATTATAAAATATGATATAATTTTAGGAAGATATATGGATTTATGATAAACCATTAAGAGCTTCAAAAATATAAAACAACATGTGAGTTTGGAAAATGGAAAGATAATGTGTGGGGATGGACCGTGATTTAGAGGAAGGAGTAATTTGAGTGGAAAAAACCGGAAGTAGCTTGTATTTAGTAAATAGAAAGAATTGATGTGTTGGAAAGTCTAATATGTTTTTTTTTTTTTAGGATTAAAGGAATAAGTTTTACAAGAGTCAAATTTATAATGTGATTGTTGTTAATATCATGTATACAAACTGAAACACCTCTCCACTTCATTTATAGATATATAATATTATTCTTCCGTTAAAAAACTGATGAATATGTATTTTAAACCATTAATTTACATAATACTTGATTTTTAATAGGAAACATAATGTTATTACTTATCTCGCACTGGTTTTTACATTTTACGAATTAGAAAATTTCCAAAACGCAAGGAATATATTAAAAACATTATTTTGTGGATTTATTATCATAAAAAATGTTAAAAGTCTACGTCTATACAGATTGTGATTATAACGGATGTGGAATACGTGAATCATATTCCATATAAATTCTATATTTAGCATAGATTATTAAATAATTAAAAATTATAAAAAAAACATTAAAATTTAAAAAATAAATTAAGAAACAAAATAATTAATCAAAAATAAAAAATTTAGGCATAATAATTATTATTTAAATAAATAAATAATATCAAAAACATTATTGATTAAAAACAAATTCAGAAACAAATAAAATAAATTAAACAAAAACAAATACATAATAAATAATGTCTAAAGAATTATAAATTATAAAAACAACAACAAATTCAAAAAAAAAGTTAACAAACGAATAAAAAGAAGTCAAAAAATAAAACAAAAAATCAAATCCCAGTTCATATTGAAAAAATTAAAATATATAAATAAATAATTGCATATTAAAAATTAACAAAAAGATATAAATTTCAAATTAATTACCGAACTTCCAACTTTGGTGAGACCTTAACTGTACTTGCAAGTGCGGTTAAGGCCTCTGACCTTCGTCCCTATCACAGATCCATTCATGCATAATGCAATCCCAGAAATGCATCATCAATAGCACAAAATAACAACACAAGCATCAACCACACTTCAACTGTCATACAATCTATCATATCTGAGCTTAAAGAAACGAGAACCAACCTAGATGCCCAAGCAAACTTGATATGAACTATGAGAACGCGCCATCATCAACACGTCACACCACAACAATCACCAAACGAGAATGAGGAGAGTTCTATGAGAACGAAAGGCACACTCTGAAACTGTGAGAACTCAAATGAGGGAGGAGGGGAATAATGTAGGCAACACTTAGAGAGATGAGAAAGGGGGTGCATAGTTTTGGAATATGAAATGCGGCAAGAGAGAATGAGTTTTTGTAAAATGAGTCAAATTAAAATAAAGCAGTCAAATATTCTTCTCTTCTGACAGGGGCATAATTGGGAAAATTAGAAAACAAGGAGGTGTAGGATGAGATACGTGAGGTGCAGGGAGAAGCACTCCCCCATTAAGTAAAGACTTATTTGGGATTCTGAGGAAAAAAAAAGGACTTGACAAATGATTAAACCTTAATATTATTAGTTAACATTTTTTTTATTAAATTGTAGATGGGATTAAAGAAGAAAATGTTTTAAGAGAGAAAAATATTATAGATTTATCCATTCAAGACTCTAATCTTATAAATGGATAAGTGACATAAAAATTATTAATATTAAAAACTTATTTGTTCACCTTTTATGCTTGTATTTGGATTACATTTTGATTGTATGATACTTTTTTTTTTATTTTGAATTGTTTTTGGAGTTTAACATCATTTTAGAGTGAAACTTATTTACATTTCAATTAAAAAATTTTGTATTTTTTTTGGATTTAAAAAAAAACTTGTAACAATGAGTCAATGGACCAATCCGTTTTAATCCACTAACCTATTATAAATTAGAGTCATATTCAATTTTTTTCGACTTACTAATAAATAAATCAGATTGAGTTGACTCACTAAATAACCAATCCGTAATAAATCGGACTAAGTGGAATCGAGTTACCTATTTTCAGAATTACTCTTCAAACAATCCTCTTACTGTATTAAAAATATTTACTAAATATTACATCTCCATTAAAATACTACATTAAAAACATTTATTAAATATTACATCAAAAGTGTTTACTTTTACTTAGCCTTATATAAACATATTTTTAAATATACTATTAAATATACTAGATTTCATTTAGTTTAATTGTGGCTTTAAGTACTTTAACCACGATGAATGGTTGGAGGAGAAGAAGGTCACGTGGTTTATTGCCAACTACTCTTTTATTTCTCATAGCATCTTTTGATATTGGGCGATAGCCAAATATTAAATTTAAAACTTCAATTTTATAAAAAAAATATTTTCAATCTCAATGTAATAATTAAATTTTAAAAAATTGAAATATGAACAAAAATTATAGATATGCACGTTTTATAAAACTTTTACTTTAAAATAATTTTTATAAAAAAAATATGTTACTTTAAAATCAATGTTATTAAAAAAAAATTGTAGTAAAATGACATCCACTCATATATGAATAACTTACAAGAGTCGTATATATTTAAATAATTTCATTTTTATTTTTTTCAATCCTCTACTTTCCTTCGTCAAAACATTAAACATACCAAATATTTTCAACAAGATAGATAATGAAATAAAAATGAAAAGAAAAAAGGAAAAAAAAAAAAAACAATCCAGAAAGAAACAAAAACTAAAACCCGAATGGTGGAGGACTAATTGCTGTCAGTGCATGAATATGAAAGAGATGATTCTCCCTTCCTCTTTTCTTTGTGTTGTTTTTGCTGTGCATAAAGTGGTCCAACCTAGTAACTATGGTAGAAAAGACATTATCATTTCCAGCTACAACATCGTATAACATCATAATACATTAAAGCTATGCATTTTGTGTATTTATTAATATTTTTTGTTTAATTATTTAAAAAGCGAACGTGTGAACATCACATTGACTTTATAATAGTCTCATGTTTCAAATTGAATTAACAAAACATAATTTACAAAACCCAGATGCTTGTTAAGAAAGTATTAATATGGTTGAGTCATATTTCACTAACTTGAAATAAAAAAGATTTCATTCAAGTAATTGAAAATTTAGGTGACAAAAACACCATTCAATTTGTTCGTCATTTTGTTTGATATGCCTTTTCTTGGTAAGGCAAATTTAAATATCATCTGCTTTGACATGACTAATCTCAATCTTAAATGTAAAACTGAACAAATAATTTTTATCACTTATTCAATCTGATGGCTTGTTGATATTATTATTATTATTATTATTATTATTATTATTATTATTATATGTTTACTATTTATTCATTTGTTTAGTAAGTAAATAAGCGAGTTTAGAATAATTAAAAACAATTTTTAAGCAACTTAAAACTTGATATTGTTCATTTATGATTTTATAAACACTCAGCAAATACTGATATTTTGGTTTATTCTCTCCTTCTGTCCACGACCGAAAACCTGAAACTACGTTACAAACTTCGCAAAATCATGCTTCCAGAAGAAAAAACTATAATAATGGCATTTGCGTCTGCATAATTACAAACATAAGTTTAGTCATATATAATTTGCTTCCAATTTATTTATACTTCATTTTAAAATATTAATTAACAGATAAACTAATAAACCAAAATGAATTCAATATGTAAGTAACAATAATGAAATTTGGT
Organism: Vigna reflexopilosa; assembly: GCA_027742785.1. Lineage (NCBI taxonomy): Eukaryota > Viridiplantae > Streptophyta > Magnoliopsida > Fabales > Fabaceae > Vigna > Vigna reflexopilosa. Next base: position 20,422 of record JAFNIE010000608.1, on the reverse strand, counting down.
GCAGTTGACCTGTTCAAACGTTATTATACTTTTACTTTTTCACACACACGTATATATAAATAAATAAATAAATAAAGATAATTATAAATGTGAATAATAATAAAATTATCATATTTATAAAATAAAGGAAAGCAAAATATCGGTCAACTAGTGGAGAGTAGCATAAGAATGGAGTTGCAGCTAAAAACTTAACAATAATGAAAATTAAGAATGAATAATTAAAAATGAGTAAGTCACCATAAAGTGTTTGATGACAAGATGATGCGTTTTCAGTTTGTGATTGGCTAGCCATGTACGTCATCGTACGGACGAGGTTGATGTGTTTCTACCATCGTACTATTTTCTTACTTTTTAACTGTGTTCCCTGTCCCACACTTGATGCACTTGTGCAGCTGCAGCCCCACACTCTTTCTCTCTTTCTCTCTCTTTTCAATTTCGTTTTCCATTTCCTAAAAAGTTTACAGATAATATTTTATCAGGTTTTGATTCCCTTTCCCTTTATATTACTATATTATAGGTTCATTTTGGGGGCATCATTTTAAGATTTCTAGTATTTCTCCATACGTTGTTCCCCCTTTAACACTAAAACGTTTCTGTTTTGGACGCTGGACTTGGTTTTTACCAAATCAAGAAAAGGATGAGGTTCCAATTTTCTATTACCATAAAACATTTTGTTTCTTAATATGGTGGGGCTCGGGGAACCAATGGGGAATAGGTGGATGAATAAGGAAAGCTTGGTCTGATTAGTCTATGTGCGTGCTTCCACTTTTTTCTGTGTTTCTCTGCACTTCTTGCTACCTCTCTTTTGGGACTTTCTTTCTTTTCATTCTCTCTCTCTCTCTCTCACACACACTTACCCCTCTTAGTTTTCTTCCCTTTTCTGTGCCTTATTCTCTCTTCACTGCTCAAAAACATTTACGGGATTTTGCTAATTCGGTGCAAATCTCATTCATTCCCTTTGACAAAACCCTCCTCATGGCTTATTGAGAAACAACAACTTCCTTTTTCTAACCGGTAAGAATAATCAATTATCCATCAATCACATAATTTTTATTTTTTTTTCATCTACAGAAAACCCCATCTCTCGGTTATATGGTTCTTCTTGTCTAGATCCTTTTTTGGAACTCATGTACATTTACTTTTACTTTGCTGTTTCCTTAAAATCTGCATATCTGGGCTCTGTTGTGTTCGGTTATCCTTATGCTTGTTTTCATGCCTCAATTTCACTTATCCTCCTACAAGTCATGTATATCATTATTTTTGGCCTTTGATGTGTGATTCTCGTCTGTTGGAATCTTCTGTGTTTCAGCTTTTCTGGGTTTTCAAATCTTGCTAGGAGAAGGCTCAATTTTGGTGGAAACCTCTCGTAGAAGAAAGCATAGTTTCTGGGTTTGTTTTACTTGGTCAGAACTCCTTTGAGATACTACAGTAGTGTACTTGTTTCAGTTTTTTGTGGAGAACGAAGGCGTTTTTCTTACATAGTTCTTTTCCCTTTTTCTTCTTCTCTCTTTTTTGTTGCTGATTCACACATCAGAGGTTTGAAGAGATGGTGAGAGGAAAGACTCAGATGAGGCGCATAGAGAACGCCACAAGCAGGCAAGTTACTTTCTCCAAGCGGCGCAATGGGTTGCTGAAGAAGGCCTTTGAACTTTCTGTTCTTTGTGATGCTGAGGTTGCTCTCATCATTTTCTCTCCAAGAGGAAAGCTTTATGAGTTTGCAAGCTCCAGGTATGTATATAACATATGGATACTCGTAACATTTCTTTTGTCTGTGCTTTCTGTCATAATTGCTGCTTTGTGTGATTGTGCTGCATTTGCTAAATATAGTATTTTTTTTTTCCTTTTCATGCAAAGGTTTTTCCAATTTTATAGCAAGTAGAAATCGTTTATATATATAGATATGTATGTGTTTCTCCTTCTTCTTATACTCAAGATCTTCATAATAATGACAGAAATATAGATAAGAGATACTGGCTAAGGAGCTATTTTAGTTTAATTCAGTTTTGTATGCTGACCTTAGATAGCACCTACGGAGTTTTATTTGTAGCCTTTGCTTTTGGGGCTTCAAGGAGCTGAGCAGCAGAGAAAGATTTTGTTTTTAGATTCAAGAGTTTGAGTGATTTAGGGAAACACCTCAATATCTGATGAAATCAAAATGACTTGGTTGCTTGGTGTTCTAATTTTTCTTTCTCTGATAAGCTGCATTTTTGTACTGATGTGAAGTGCTAATCTTAACTTAAGCACAAGCACAAGTTGTGACAAATATTAGCGATACAAATCACCAAAGTGTTTCAAAGTACTTCTGCATTGAACCTAATTCTAACTTTCTCTCACTTAAACTTGGCTTTTTGGATTTGAGTACCATTTAAAATTTCACAACTCTTGCGTTTTGTGGGGATAAGCTATGTCTACCAACTTTTTCAAGCGTTCCTTCCTCTATAGGAATCTTTTGACACCCCATTTTCCACTTATATTTTTCTTTACCTCATTTTTCATTTCTCGTACGTTAGATCATAGTCACATGCGTGTTGCATAATCCAAAGTGGTGTCAAAGTCTCATTATGATTTCTTGTATTAGGCTACATATTCCGAGTTGTAATTGAATAAAGGGTGAGCTTAGAGTGTAAAGAGAAAAATTGAGAGGAGCTGTACTATATCCTTCAATAATGGAAAAGGAGCCATCACATGCATGCAGGTTATAGATCACAGTATCGTATGTACTAAAATACTGACATCAAATTTCTTGAGAGATATATACTAGAGAGTGAAAGGACTATATAATGACATGCACTACATGACTATAATTATATGACTCCAGCAATATCTTCCTGCATCAATAAATTAATATTATTTATGGGCGGGAAATAATGTCTCATGATTCAGACCTCTCATATGACTAAACTAAGTGGGCAATTTGTTCAACTGATATAATTTTCCAAAAGAAAAGGAAAAGTAAAACTCCATTAGCAAGGAGCTTGTGAAGTTCCATGAAATAATGTGCAGTGTATCACCACAGTTTCCGATACAAGTAGGGGCACACTAAACCTCCTTACGAGGTTGTTTATGTTTTCATTATTAACATGGTAAGAATTTCTAGATCATAGTTGAATCTGCAAGTTCTTATTTAATTTGGTCTGATCTATTTCTTTGATAACCACAGTTAGTAACTAAGTACGACATGAGAATGGTTTGGTTTCTCCAAACATAACTTGAAAACCTTATCTATCAGTACATCTTCTTTTCCTTTTTTCATTTTCTCTTTCTTGTTGAGTAGCATAAAAAGTACAATTGAAAATATTTTATTACAAGTAATGTACCATTGTATGTTCGTAGGATTATTCCAACCATACGATTGAATGCTTGAAGCATGATGTGATACAATTTTTCTTTAAAGTTGCAGTGTTTTCTGAGAACCTGATTTATCAGAATCTTTTCGAAGTTCAGCAGTACAAATGTTATATACACCAATATACTTTTACTTGCTTTGATTCTTTATATTTGGCTTAAAGTGATTAATGTTTTTGAATGTTAATATCAACTTGTATGTTTTTTATGCATCATTAACTGAAAGAACTTGCATTGTGCTGCTAAACAAGTTGGTTTCCCCTCACGTGAACTGTCAAATGACATTTTTTTTTCAACACAAGCACTACTAATACTATATACTGAACAAGTTCTTAGTAGCCTTATTCTTTTATATTACCGAGAGAAGTGTGTTTCTATTCTTTTTCTTTTTGTACAACTGCTTAAGAACTTATTTGTTAGCTGCTTGTGACAATTGTTTTTGTGGTGTATGGAAGCTTCAAAACTTCTTAAAATGTTAACTGTAATCAATCTGTGACCTGAATATGGAATTTATGACTATGGCTTTCTTGGCATTTGAATTTGGCCTTTTGAGTATTTTAACAGTGTGGTTGATGACGAGCTAGGGTTTTTGTTGTGAGTATTGTCGTTTGTGCAAATTTTTATTACCTTTTCCTTTTGGTGTACTTGCTGCCACTTGTTGAGTTTGAGCTGAATATCAAGAGTTTTCATTTACTCACCTATGTTTGCTTTGAATTCTGATTTGTATATAAATTTGATTATTATTATTTTTTATAAGCAAAGAAGAATATTATTAAAGTTCAAGACAAGGTATATTCTAATCATCTTAATACAACTAGCTGTAAATAAGTTTGAAAATTGTCAACATGACTTTATTGAACTTAACTAAATAAAAATCAAACACTTCAAGTATTATTCATCATGCAATCCCTATTAATATTTTTCTCCAATATCCTTCTTTTTTTCTCCTTTAGTATAGCTATATTGATTCAAGATAGTTTAACCAAAAAACATGGTATACCATCTTCGTTACTTCCTAGTAATTTTTCTCTTATTTTTTGGGTAAAAAATATAATATATTCTTTACCATGATCCTATTCAAGTGAAAATTCTTTAATTTCCATCTTGTATGCTTATTAACCTGCCTACTTAGAACTCTAGATAAACCAACCAATAAACTTACCTAAATACAGTATACTCCTAACAAGAAGGGATACCTGTACCCTTTTACATAATATATAAAATTTTCAGATTTTCTTTGCATTACAAATGTATGAAAAGGAATGCATGGGGGAAATTAGATTAAATTTATCCAAGCTGTGGTACATTATGCTTGTTTAAAGTCAAATAATACATGAACACGTATAATGTTTTAGCTTCTAATCTCTTTGATTGACTTATGTATTCAAAAATTGATTATGAAGGGCTAGGGTTTTGGTTGTTAAGAAGTTGAATGGAACTATGGGGAGAATATTTTAAAAGATAGTGAGTTATTCATAATATAATCAGGTTCAAATTAATTTGAGAAGAATGTGTATAAAATTAGTAGTGTTATTAACTGTGTATAAAAACTTAACACCTAATATCCAACACATTTATGCTCATAGGTTTAGTATTAATAGCTGATTTTTATACCCATCATGACCAAAATTATGTGAAGCTTATTTGTATAATTTTTTTCAGAAACAATTTTGAGAGTTAAACAACTAAATATGAATAATTTTGAGAAAGTTGTAATTAATAATGGATAAATTAAAAAAAAGTAAAAGAAACTATTTTTTTTCTTCTAAGTTATTTTTGAAAAAAGTTTAGGCAGACATGTGCATACTATCTTATCTTGTATGTACTTTTTGTGCATGTGGGTCAGTCTTTTGGAATATGAGCAGCATATTTAAAATCTGTATGTTTTTATCTTAGTTTGATTTGAAGTATAACCAGGTAAAAACATGCTCTGTTGTGTACGGATGCCGGATCTTTAGGAAAAAAAATTCAATGTTATATATTTTTGCAAAGATAGCTTTTTTAAATGATTAAAATCAACATGTAATTACATAGAGATATAATGATTTGGAGTGAAGAGAACAGAATAAATGAATTTATTTAACAATTTCTTTTCATAAAGTGTGAAATTAATAAAGTCAAAGATATTTCAAAATCATAAATAATTTTTTTCTAACAGTACCTTGTTTTCCTTTAGTTGCCATCCTTTTAAGTTTCGATATTTCTATAATATCCGTTCATTCAATATCCATATCTTTTAAATCAAAATTTTTAAACACAAATTACAAACTTGAAAGAGAACACATTTGAAACCAGGCAGTTTAAGAAAACACATTTTGGTTCTTTTGAGTTGTAACCTTGAATTTATTTGAGTTTACACATAATGAGAAAAGTAAGAAGCTGTTTAGTAAATAATTTTTTATTAACATACTCGATAATCATAAACTTCTTAAGAATATACATATAAAAGAGAAGAATAACAATACAAACAAACATATTGCATAATACACATTTTTATGAATATATAATATACTGAAGATTAATCTCACCTAATTGATTTGTGAATAACAGTAGGATAATCTAGACTATTATAAATAATTATTAAGTTTAATATTAAAGTAAAATTGTAATAATTATATTGAAAGATTTAAATGAGTGTAAATTTTAAAATTATTGAAAATTTAAATGAGGAAGTATCTATTGACAAGTAAGAAATTTGTGGCTTCTCTTTGTAAAGTATTGATAAAGTCACATTTTTGCAATAAGAGTGTCTAATAAAGATAACCAGAGACTCAGAAGCATTTATTCAATTAAATGATGAGATTGTGAGTTGTCAAAATTACAATATTTCTTCTTTAAGTGTCTCCTTTTTCGATAAATAAGGCATGTAATGTAAGTAAAACTCACATTAATATAAAGAAGGAAAGAAAAAAAAATTAAAATACAAGAAACCATAAAAATTAGTTGTTAAAATGCAATGATCTAATCATTTAAATATCTCACCAAAACATCCTAAATTATTTGATATGAAATTTTTGGGTAGAATTGGATTGCTTTATATTTAAGAAAGGATTGTCAGAATTAAAAAAAGAAATAGACATGATTTCAATATACAAATTTTTGACATTTTCTTTTATAAAAAAGGTGACAATACGAACACCTTAAAAAATTATATCTATGTTTTATTCTAAACATGAGAATATTATATATGGAACTTGTCTAACACAAAAAGACCCTTGTTTTCTGAGGGCCTGCACACAATAAGATTTCTCAAATTCCAGAAGAAATAATCATTAGAAGGTTTCTGAAGAGAATATTATATAATTTCTTTTGCTTTTTTAGTGTCTTTTCTATATCCCAATCGTTTCGAAATTTAATGTAACCAGAGGAACTAAAAACATTACAAAGTTTTTTTTTTTTTTTTATACATTTGTAATATGCAAGGAAACATTTTCTTTAAAAAATTATTTCAACATTTTCTTTAAAAAAAAAAAACATAAACATATATATATTTATATATTTATATTTGTGTCTCTCTAACCTGGGATGACCTATTAGAATAAAACAATATCCAAAATAAATGAGGAAGAAATTAGAAGATACATTACTATTGAATGGTTTTGTCATTTTTGCGTGGAAGATAAACATGATTTTGAGTGGCAGAAAGTTTGGAAGACATTGAATATATATGTTGTGTCTGTTTTGTGATGTTTAAGGAAGTTTTGATTTGTTGAGCATGGATGAGTTAGTGATGTTGGGTTTTGATGAAACAGCATGCAGGAGACAATTGAACGCTACCGCAGGCATAACAGGAGTGCTCAAACAGTGAACAGATCTGATGAGAAGAATATGCAGGTATGTATTATTTCGCACTTCATCTCCTATTTTGTTTCAGCTTTTTCTTTTTCCTTTTACTTGTTTTATTATATGCTTCTAGAATATGACTATAAACAATACAAACACTATATGTACTACTACTTTACCTTCTCATCAGGTAAAAGATAAGTTATAGTTTCAGGAAAATTAAAATGAATTTGAATTGGATTTATTTTAAATTTGTTTAATTTTTTTCAACTATTTTGTTACATTAAACAATTGATTAAAAAAATATAAGACAAAAAATTTTGATTATCACCAAATTCAAAAATATTAAATATAAAAGTTATCATCAAATTAAAGTTAATAAAAATATTCAACTAGAATCCCCCAAAAAATAACTCTATAAAATTTAATAAAGAAAAATATATGGTATATCTACTGAATGGTTGAGAAAATCTTATCAAAGATTATATGAGAAATAACTTTTTGTTAGTGTTGACTAAAAGACTTTTATTTACTTTACTTGAAAGATAGTTTCAATAACATGGATAAAGAAATCCTGCTAACATAGACTAAAAAATAACTCTTCAATATTCAAAATGAAAGTAATTAATGTTAATTGGAAAATAGTCTCAATTAACATTGAAAATAATTTCAATTGACACATTATTATAAAAATGAATTTTTTGACATCAATTATTTTTTATGGTTGATGGTTGAGGAATGTCGTATTTAGAGATGTTAAATTGCCATTATAGTTGAAAACAGTCATTTAAGAAAGTTAGTTATTTGAGGGTTTGACATCCCTTAATGACAGTTACCATAACACATTGACATCATTTCAAACTAAAATTTGATGACATTTAATGTTTGTCCTGTCTTTAAATTTATCACCACAAATTATATATCAAAACTAAAGCTATAAACTCAAAATGTAATTATTAACACTAAAGCTATCAAAATTAAAACTATAAAAACAACTAAAACTTTCATAATCAAAATTTTGTCTTAAATAATTTTCAAACAGAGTTCTAATGCTATGTGGGTCCTAACGTTCCAGTATTACATTGTCCACTCTTGCTTATTTTCTTTATAGTTTCATCCATTATAGGTGATGAAATTTTGAATTATTAAAAAAATAACACAATTTTATTGTGTATGAATATTAATGTTTAAAGTTGTTGGAATTCCCACGTTGACTAGAGATAATGCTAGTTTATAGTATATAAGTGGATGCAAGCCTCACCTTATAAGCAGGTTTTGAGGGGTTAAGTTAGACTTAAAGTCCACTTCTCAACATAGTATCAGAGCCAAGTTAGAGCCTATTTTATCGATATTTGTTGTTTGTTGGACATATTATTCCACTTGCTATCGGACTACCCATTATTGACTAGTGGGGTTGATGTGATTTCTAATATGTTTTTATCCAAGACATGACGAAATAGCCACGTTCCCTTGAATGTTGTGCTTTCGACTTACTCACAACTCTAACTAAATTGGAAACATTAGTTAGAATTAATATAACTAAGTATATGATTTGAAAAAAAAAAGTACCAAATATATTGCAAGACAACAAATTGCACCCACACACGCATTCTGCCCAAATCCTAACGTATTTAATTAAGACAACAAACACAAGGACAAAAGTATGTCTCGTTCATAGAGATTGTGTTTTCTTGAACATATTGCAAGAACTCAAAAACCCCCTTTCACACTCTTCATGGAAGTCACGTTGATTCATCTAGCTTTGATCCATACTATTCATAACAAACTCCATCAATCTCAAATTTTTAACTTTCACAAGGTGAGGCCCTATCCATTCGAAAAAAATATTTTACATAATTTGCTAACTCTTATAAGAAGTCTAATATCATAAATTTGATAAAATTTCAGCAGCATTTTGCATTGGCTTCTAATGTACACGAAATGAAAGTGATCACTCATAACTACAATCAAGTATACATCTGGAAACCAATACACGTTATAGCGATTATAAAAAATAATTTTTTATCAACTGAAATATTATCAAATTTATGCATCTATTTCAATGTACACGTTATAGCGACTCTAAAAAATAATTTTTTTAAACTATTTGATTAGACAATTCAAGATTTAATGCAAATAATACAAACGATTAAAAGTTTAATCTTTTGTACTAAATCTCAAATAGAAACTAAGGTTCACTCTATGCTTAATTAAAATGAACTTAATTTATAAATTCTTCTAACACATCTAATAAATGTAAATTATACAAAGCATCAAAATCTAATAAATTTACAATTCGATAACTAATAAAAACTAACAATTAAATTTAATACTCAACACAGAATAGATCATAATATAAATTAAAATGCACGTACTAAGATAATACTAATAAAAATAAATATACATATTAAAACTATGATAAAACTAATATAAAAAAGTAAATATTTAATACAAAACATTCTAACACAAAATTTGGTTAAAAAACTTCTTCAATTTTTTTTCCTCAAATCACTAAACTTGTTTCCTCATGGGAAGCAAAATGAAATACAAGTCACAAACTAAACTACACTTGTCTCCAAGCATTGATCCACAAAAATAGAGGATGTGTTCTCAAAACCGTCACTGAACAATGGAGGAGGAGGAATCATTAACAATGGGGAATGGATAACTCGCCACCACTCAAAGTGGTTCAAAATGCATTCCCTGTACGAAATAATCTATCAAAGCGAATAAAAATCACATCCAAGACAATGTAGGAACATGAATTTGAGTAAAATGAAGCAAAATACAACTTTGGTCGTCGTCTCAGATGTTGGTTCACTTGGGAAAAGAAAGTCTGAAGAAACAGTGTAGAGAAATGACCTTTGTACTAGGTTTTTTAATACTTTAAAACAATTTGATATCGGGTAAGTGGGGGATCGACATCCTTGGATCAAATACAAGAGGGTTTGACGTCAAATCACCAACAACAGATGTGTGTTTAGTGAGGGTTGACGTCAAATTTATATTTACAAAAAATGTTATTGGTCATTTTTTTACTTTAGTTTCTTATTGTATAGACATTGCATTGGTATCGTTATAGTCCCTTTTGTGTTAGTGACTTTGACAAAAAAAATTAAAAAGTGTCAATGATATTGACAAGGATTATCTTTAGCAAAAGAAAAACCATTTGCCATGACTAAAATAATAATTATGATAAACTTTAACTTAAAGAAATTTTGCCAACATGAAGTGAAATATTTGTATTGAGATGACATCCAAACTAAAGCTTACTAAATGCGTCTTAACTAAATTAGGAGTGAAAGAGATGGTCTTTGACACATTGGAGCTTGCAAATGATTTGGTGTGTTTTAAGTTGGACACTTGTATTTCCAAGATGACTTAATAGTCATCAATGTTTTTTTTAGAAAAAAAAAACATATTAAATAGGGACAATTAGATTATTCTTATCCATATTCAAAGAAATACATATATTTAATCCCTTAACTACTACAAAATTGACATTTAACTTACATCGGTTATAAATCAAATGTAGATTTTATTGATGTAATAAGTGTCATATTTTACATCGATTATTAAATTGATGTAATATGTGTCACATATTATATTAGTTATCTTAAAGAACTAATGTAATATGTGTTCTTACAACACCATTGGAGTACAGTGACAATGGTTGTTACCAGCAACACAAGTTAGAGGTATAGTGTCACATGTGAAGGTGTTGTTATGACACAGGCCCACAAAGTTTGAAGATGAGCATGTGACACTCGGTTGTTTGTGTTCATAGTTGGCACAATGTGTGGAGTGGGTTAGATAGTAGTTGGCTAAGATGGTTAACGGAAAAGAACAACACAAAAACCCAACATAACTAGATGGTGATGAATAACAATGGTAGTCGAGCAACACAACATTCCTGAATTGAGCAATGACGATAGTGATTACAAGTGTGAGGGTGATGATGATGACGTCAAATATAAGTGCAAAATGGAAAAGAAGTAATGGTGTGAGGAAAAAAATATATATAAGGACATGGGTAATGGGAAAAATGACATTGTGTTTTCATATACAACTATTATTTTTAAATATATGTAATTTATTGCTATAAAATATAAATATTTCACTAGTGTAAGTCAAAATAGACAATGTATTTAACAACTTATCAATCATCTAACTCAACCCTATATTCTATATTAGTCCTAATAACGTTGCACATAAAAGACCCACATTTTTACATTTTCAATTAAGTTTTTGTCTTTTGAATTTTTTTTATTAACTAGGTGACCATTGTTATTTTTTTCATATCATTTTGCTTACTTGTCTTAACGTATTTAAAAAATAATGTAAGGTTTTGTGATTAATATCAAATGATATTGCAGTTAGTATAAATAACAGGTGACTTTTATTGTTTTCATTGAAAATTTGTTGAATAAGAGAATTATTATAATTGACATACATCAATGGTTGTGATGATTCCTTAATCATTGTAGATGATGACATGGAAGTCAACAAAGAATATGACGACCTTGTTATTTAACCTATTTTCAATAAAAGGAATCAAAATCATTTGTCATTTTACATTAACGACATATATTAATAAAAAAAACTTGACATTATTTAATAAATAAAAGCAATTAAGCAAGGTTACATAACAAGATATCCGTCATTCCATCCAATTAATATAAAATTAAGTAACAAACTTAATTTAAAAATACAAAAAAAAATTGAATATTCAATAAAATAAAAAAATTTAATTAGAAATCAATTAAAAATGTTCAAAATTTTTAGGATATTAAATTCAATTAAGCCTCAAGATTTCTTTTATGTTTTAATCAAAATCTCATGTTATTATAAAGCTTGACATCTCAATTATATTGATACAAAACATACATATAGTTTACCATCATATGAAAAATATTATTGAAAAAATAAAATAATAAAATACTTATGAGGGGACCACCACCGATACTCATTATAAAAATACAAAAAAAAAATTATATGAGCTAAGTACCCCTAAGCATAAACTATTATCTATGAAGAAAATGCATACTAATACTAGAAGACAGCTTAGGATACCATATAAAAGATTCCATCTTGATAATCTAAAACTAACCAATTTATCCTATCAATGATTATCTTTTTAAAAAATATAAGGTATATTACTTTGAAGGAAAGTAAACAAAAGCTTAACTTTCAAATTCAAATGTCACCAAGCTAAACGCAACTGTGATTGCAAATATTTGATTCGATTCATTTCTTTCTATTTAAGCTCTTCACAACCAATTTTGTATGGTTTTGGGCAAATCTCCTTTGATATATCAACTTCAACATCCATTTATTCTTGAGAGTTCTCTTCCTTTATGGTAGTTTTATTAACTCAAATACGTGATTCATTTAAAAATTTTACCTATTCTGCCATGGTTTTACACCGCTGTCTCTTCATGTTTGACTGCTTCTTCTTAGCTTTTTAGCTCTCCCAAACCAACGAACAAACATATACTTTGATCTAGATTAGATGTTTGTGAAGGAAATACTAAATTCATAACTGATTTTGTAGTAATTAGCTCAACTGAAAATATTCTAAAATTTATATCTCAAATCATCGTAATTGTTTTATATCGATTATAAATAAGATCAATTTAGAGTATATATATAAGAATATGAATCTCATTTTACAAACTGGTTTTGTGAAACTGAATTAGATTTATTAAAGTCTAATTTTTATTAACATGTTCCTTCTAACCATGACCCTAAAATGGTTGTGAGAATGGTTTGCCATCTTTGTAATCTTGTATCATCGAGTCTTTAAGTTGTCTTCTCTAATTTGGTTTCATAATAATACTTAGATTAGAACCCATGGATCATGTCCACCGCCATTATTTGCTTCTGGACATGTTACCATTTACCTTTTACCCTTTCCACAGCTGCATGAAAGCTTTTGAACACTTGTCTTTGGACATCAACATAAAAGGTCACATTTTTTTTTAGAATAGTGATCAATAAGAATGTACCCAGACTCTTAAAATTTGATTTTTAACTAGAAAGAAAAAGTGAATGTTAAAGCTTGACCATTTTTTAAGATTACCTAATTGAAAGCTTAGACTTTTCTTGTTAAAAAAATCAAACTTCAACTTAACATTTATAACTTAATTATTTTATCTATCATTCTAATATTATCTCTTGATTTCACAACTAACTAGCAGAAAGATGATTTAGTCATCCAAAATGTTAGTTCTCCTCTATCAATGAACCATCTTAATACCATATCTTAACGTTGTTGAAATTGTTCTAGAAGTAGTGCTTGAGGAAGAAAGTCAATGTCACTCCCAGAAACATCTTCAAAGATAACTACTTTTCACCTTTCTTTGCTCAACAAACTTCAAATCCTTCATAAATCTTGCATTTTCAACATTAGAAAAGGATCTTGATGAGATTGTGAAATTTATAGTATCAAGAGCATTCAACATAATTAACAAAGTAACAAATCAGTTGTTTTTTTTCTTTCACATGATCTGTAAGGTCATGCTTTAGCTGAACAAACCAAATGTTAAGGTCTAATGTTAAACATTTTTTCAATCCAGGGATAATAAGAAGTTTTTGTCAACTGTTTTGCTTGGTACTTTATTCAAGATGTGAAAAAGGTATATAAAGCTTATCTTCAAAATAACTTTGACTAAAAGAATAACTATCTTACTTCTTATCATCATTAAAAGAATTCAATCTTGACGCTTTGTTGTGGGATCTCTTGTCCTTTTGTTGATTTTTTTTTAATCATAATGGCACAAAAATTACCAAAGACAAGATACAAACAGAGAACAAAAAACTAACAAGACCATGCTCACGGAAACATAAGTCACAGACTTAATGTAAAGAGTAAATAAAACAACAAAAACAATCAATGCTAACACATGATGCAAAATATTGCTCCACTTGTCGAAAGAACTTCTTGGTAATAAATCCTCTAAATGATGCTGAAATGCTCGATTTCATTGTCATTAAGCATGTTTGATTGCATTTCACCTCTCAATTTTAAGTTCATATAGGGATTTTCTGAAGTAGGAAGTGGATCTCTCAGTCTTATGTTCAACATCAAAATCCATATTAAGGATTAACTCGTAGCTTCTCTCCAGACCTTCAAATTCATACTAGTGTTGTGATGCTATTAACTAGTAAAAATAACCATGAACTCCAGAAACATGAACCGTGTATAGGCAAGAACAATGTGAAGGATTACAAAGTTATCACTCATCAAAAAAATACATTTTAAGGGTGTACTTCATCTTCTTCTTGAGTCCTTTATATAGATTTTTCAATATGATCGATGCAGTTTAATTTTTGACTTTGCTTGATCTTTTGAATTGTCTTTGTGTGAATCTCATTCTCGATTGTCCTTCAAGCTTGATATAGAACGATATAATTTGATTCTTCAAGACGCTTATACATCTCTTCTCTTATGGAAACAATTAGCACACCTGATAATTAATCACACTTAAAATACAACCACATAGACTAATTTTTATCTTTATAAGCAAATCATAAAACCATTACCCATAAAAATAATTTCTATCATAGATTCTATAGTCGTTAAGAAAATCTTTTCAACACTTAATATTTATCTAGAAAGTATTTGATTGTTATGGCTTGTTCATAAATTAAATTTGAATTAAGAATGTATATGATCTATTAGACTGTCTATCTTGAGACGTTGACATAGGAACCCGATGGTCTGATGTTTCCTTCATTTGCCACAAAATATATTATACGATTTTAAAATAATTTAATCACATTGCAACAGACAAAAACTCACTGAGGATCTAATGGTATTAGGCCGTCTAGTGGGGTTCAAAGGATTAGATTATTTGAGGTTTACCATAAGAAAACTATTAATAAATCCTGAAAACTTTAAATTATAGAAATCTCCTCATACCCTTAACATTTTTTAGCACTGTTTTTATCTACTGTGTCATGTTATAGATATTAAGTTTTAGAATACGGAGGAGTGAATGAAACTTCCCTATACATTGCAGCATTTGAAGCAAGAAACAGCAAACTTGATGAAGAAGATTGAGCTTCTTGAAGCTTCAAAACGGTTCAATATCTTACTTTTCTATCCATTTTTACATACTGTTTGTATACACTTTTAGTTTCCACTCACAGAAAAGAGAACATATATTGCATGTGTACTATTCATCCCTCAGGAAGCTCTTGGGAGAAGGATTGGGTTCATGCTCCTTGGAAGAACTGCAACAGATAGAACAACAGTTGGAAAGGAGTGTAAGCAATGTTCGTGCAAGAAAGGTTAGCTAAACAAGCTCATGAAATTTTCAATTTTAATATTCCAATTTGATAAATATCTGAACCCCGTCTTTTTTATATTCAGAATCAGGTTTACAAGGATCAAATCGAGCAACTAAAAGAAAAGGTAAGTTGCTCATATTGTTGACGTGGTTGGAGTTGAATTTGTGAATGATTCCAAATGGGGACAACTGCAATGGATTCTGCATCTGTTTGAAGTTGATTTTGATATCAACCATTTCCCTATAAAATTTATATGTTTTTGTCTACATATAGATCTGAACTGCTATTATAGGCACTGTTCTTGTTTTGTGTTTAAATTTAGTCTTGTACTATTCTGTGTTCATGATTAATTATCTTTGATTTGGTAATGAGAATCAAAACAGTTTTTACTTCCCATGATTTCTGCAGTTTTTTAGAAAGAAATAAAAAGAAACCTCTGCTTGGATTACATGAAAGAGATGCTAACAATTGTGTTTTGATTACAATACAGGAAAGAACCCTATATGCTGAAAATGCCAGGCTGTGTGAGCAGGTGAAATTACACTACTGTTACAACTGTGTAGAATTTATCTTGGAGATGTTTGTTGAAATAACAAAGTTAAACACTATATTATATCTAACACTAACTTTGCATGCAGTATGGTATCCAGCAACAGCCAGGAACAAAGGATGTGAGAGAAAATCAACCCTATGAAGAAAGCAGTCCAAGTTCAGAAGTGGAGACTGAGTTGTTCATTGGACTACCTAGGTCTACTTTAACATAATTTAATCCTTGCTTATGCAACTGTGAAATAAGGAGAAGCCCAACTGTAATCTATAATGTCACATGTTTCCTTGTACTGAGATGAATAATATTGTCGCTTGAATTTTATAATTTAATGATTAGGGTTTAGTTAACCCTTGTCTTCCTCGTTTATGACCTTTATTTATTAGTTACTGTGATGTTATGTGGAAGAAATTGGGGCATGCTAAGTTGTTTCAGCTTGAAAAAGTTCTAGCAGCCACCAGTGAAGGGGAAAAGTAGTATTGTTTTTCCTTAACTTCTCCTCCAAAACCCAAATGCCTAAACACATATTCAACAACCCAAGAGAGCCACTGGTTATGGCAGAACACAGTTGCAATTTTGAATATCTTTCCACTTGGATTAGACCCGGACATGGTCTCGAGAAAAACTTGTAGATCATAGCGAAAGACAACATGATCATAAGGAAGGATCTTTCAGAAACTTGAAATCGAAACACGAAAGCTTTCCCATAGTCTTTGAACCAACAGAATCACCACAAATCATGCTCCAAAAATCTTCCATCTTCTTTGTTATTTAAAATCTTCTTTAAAATCTATTAGTAACAAACAACCGGAGCTAATTTAAAAGAGGATCACAAACACCAAAGTAATCTAAGAAAAGATTTATGGAGGCCAAATCTATGAACATTAATAGTTTACTGCAACACTGCAGAGAGAAATGTTTAGTTTGTGAAGACAAAGTTGTATACACAGAATAAACAAATTTTTCAGTTATGAATAAAGTGAATACATACACACCTTCTCAACTCATGCAGCGAGAACACCAGAAAACATTTGGTTCAGACAGCGATGAAAATATGGTGGCAATGATATATATATATATATATATATATATATATATATATATATATATATATAGAGAGAGAGAGAGAGAGAGAGAGAGAGAGAGAGAAACTTAAACCGTGCAAAAAGGCCACTTTAATATAAATAATTAATTTCAGACATGGATGTCAAAGTCAGTGATATGAGCTACCTTTTTAATAAGTTAAAATTTTGTAACCTAAATTCACCCACTACAGATTAGGTTGACTCAATAGATTCTCTTAATAATATTATAATCGAAATATTCTTCAATTTCATCAAAATTATTATAAAGATACTAATTCAAAATTGAAATATTAACGTACATAATTTTAACAAATAAATAAATTAATATCCAAATTATTTAATATTTAAAAATATTAAATTATCAACTTACATAATTAAAAATAATAAATAATTATAATATTTTTAATCTGATTTTAATATATAAGTTAAGTGTTTCATTTAATTCACGTTTAATTGAACTCGAACACATAAATTCGAAAATCATTTTAATATCACTAATTTAAGATTCACTATCAATTTAAAAACTTACAATAACTTACATGCTTATTTAAACGAAGCTCTATAAAATTCTTTGTATACTTTTGACGTTGTTTTCTGATTCAGTTAAAGTTTTAGTTTAATGATATTTATGATATGGATATATATACTGAAAGCGACTATTACTTGTTGAGATAAAATTTAATTCTAATTAAAAAAACAACCTTAAAAACACATTGGGAATTCTTTTTAATTCAATGGAAGCGTGTATCTTTTTAATAATATTCATATGTTGGTCACGTGTATATATGTTGGAAGTTTTTGGAGGTATTTTATTGAATAAGAAAAAAAAATCTAGTCATGACTCCGACGTTTTATTTTTGCAACCTTAGGTGGTATGATAAGTCACATTAGAACTTAGATGGATTTCACAAATCCTAATTTGTATAAACACTGTTTGTTTGACTAGAAAGTTTCGAATAATTTGGATTATATTCGAGGCATATAAGGAGATAATAAATGAAAACGGAGACATTAGAAAAAATAAATAAATAAATAAAAGTAATATATTATGACGAAAAAAAAAAGAGTAAGTAGATTTTTTTTTCTTATTTTTGAAGTCATAAATTTGTGATATGACATCATAATTAGGAAATCCAGATGGACATGTTTTTAAAGTTATATTAAATAGGGTGTAGTTTTTGGAGGAGAAGATAACACCCAAACACTAAGAGGCTTTTAAGAATACTTATAGAGCTTTGTGGAGACATTCTTGATTATAATGGAGAGAGAAAACATCCTTCAAAAAAAATTATATAACATTAGAGACCACTGTTTTGTCCAAAACAAACAAAATAAAAATTAATTTTATATTTATCGTATGTTACTCTATGTTGACACAGAATCTAATTTATCATAGGATTCTTTTGTATGTTATTGTTCAATGTTGATCTATGTTGACATAGACCCTAATTTATCATATGATTCTTTTGGATGTTATTTTTCAATGTAATATATATAATTGTCCTTTGTTTCTTCTTTAAATTTATTAATAATGGAATTAGAACAAAATTTTAGTATTTTTTTAATATAAATAATCACATTGTCCATAAAACATTAATTAATTTTTTATTTTATTTCATAATATTATTTTAATAATCTTGGTTATAAATAATGTTTGGGTATAATTACAAAAACAAGAAGATTTAAAATAAGATGAATTAAAGATTGACATGATTTAATAATGATTGATAAATTATTTAAATCTTGATAACTAATTAAGAACATCAACAATAAAAATATTGAAATTAAAGTTTTAAATTAGTCTTCTCTAATTATTAAAAGATAAAATTTGTTCATAAAGAGATGTTAGAAATTATTTCTTTCGATGTGTTCGTGTGTATGACAACTTGTATAGTGACGTAAAAAAAATTTTGTACTTAGAATGCACTAAGTATACTTGATTGTCATTGGTTTTAAAATTATTCAATGTAGGACAAGAAATAGATAGACTGATAAAAGCTTTATAGAATTGTTTAAGTTGTTGAGTGACATGCTTCCTAAACGTAACATATTGCCAACACCCAAGTATGATGCAAAGAAGATATTATGTCTTATGGATATGGAGTATAAAAATATTTATGCATGTCCAAATGATTGTGTCGTGTACAAAAGTGAGTTTGTCAAGTTACATCAATGTCCATAATGTGGGATATCACGATCCAAATAGAAAAGGTCTAAGGCAGAATGTGATAATAAGAGTTCTCCGACAAAAGTCTTGTGGTATTTTCCTTTTGTTTCACGATTAAAAAGCTTATCTAGTAACCCAAATGATACAAAACTCATGAAATGACATGCAGATGAATGTATAAAAGATGGAAATTTGAGACATCTGGAAAATGGTTTATAATAGAAGAATATCGATTTCATGTTATCTAATTTCTCTAATGATTCAATGAACATATAACAACTTAGTAAACATAGTTTGTGACCTGTGATGTTACAGATTTACAATTTACCTTTATGTTAACCAGTATAAAAACACCACTTTCTATATCGGTTGCAGAGTTAACTGATATAAAATGTCATACTTTTTATACTGGTTTGTTAGCAAACTAATATAAATTTTTTGGATCATATACAAATGTATCTCTTTCCCTAACGAACTTTTTATACTAGTTTCAAAACCGATATAGAAATAATATTGTTTATATTGATTTTGGAACCGATATAAAAAATTGAATATTTTTTATATTCCTACTTCTATACCAATTCAAAACCTGATATAAAAAATATTTTTAAATCGATATAAAGAGATTTATCTACACTTAGTTGACATACATGTATTTATTTTTATAAAATATTTATAATAGTTTAAGGGTTTCTATATACTAAAGAACTTTCTATACCAGTTTCAAAATCAATATAAAAAAATAATTTTTTTATATTAATTTTGAAATCAATATAAAAAGTGGAATAATATCAATATTGTTGTTTCTATACCAATTCGAAAACTGATATAAAAACCTTTTCCAACTTACATAAAAGATGTTTTTATACGACATATGTATTATATTATTTTTATAAAATATTTATAATATTTTAAGGGTTTATATGGACTAACAAATTTTTTATATTGGTTTTAAAACAATATAAAAGGAGGATATTTTATACTCATTTTGAAACCCATATAAAAAAATGAACAATTTCTATATTCCCGCTTTTATAATTCTAATATCTATACATTAATAATTCAATATATACATATATAGACTTAAAACATTTCAATAATCCACATGTATCAAGATTCCAAACATAACTATCATACATCCAAATATATCATTCTAAAATCGAACGGTAAATTTATTATAAGGCCAATTTTTCCAAGATT
>JAFNIE010000607.1:0-28744 GCA_027742785.1 Vigna reflexopilosa | reverse complement strand
TTTTATAGTAGCCATTTGGTGATATAAAAAGTGTGAATTCCAACCATCAAATCCCAAAATCCAAGTCTTTGAAAGTTTCCCAAATCTTGGCACCAAGCACCGACTAAGGTAGCTTGAAAACCGACAAAGATTAAAAGTTTATTGCACCAGAATTTTACAGTATTCATTTGGTGATATAATGAGTGCATTTCAACAATTAAATCTCAAAAACAAAGACTTTGAAAATTTCCCAAATCTTGGCACGAACCACCCACTAAGGTAGCTTGAAAACCAACCAAAATTAAAAATTTCTTGCACCAAGACTTTTACTACAGTCATTTGGTGATATAAAGAGTGCAATTCCAACCACTAAATATAAAAACCAAGAGTTTGAAAATTTCTCAAATCTTGGTACCAAGCACCAACTTAGCCAGGACTCACCGCCAAATTTGGCTTGCTTGAAAAAAAACCAAAATAAAAAATTTCTTGCATGATACTTTTATAGTAGCCATTGGTGATATAAAGAATGTGTTCCAACCACCAAATCCGAAAATCCAAGTCTTTGAAAGTTTCCCAAATTTTGGCACCAAGCACCGACTAAGGTAGCTTGAAAACCAACCAAGATTAAAAATTTCTTGCACCAAGATTTTTACAGTTTTCATTTGGTGATATAACGAGTGGATTCCAACCATTAAATCTCAAAAACCAAGACTTTGAAAATTTCCCAAATCTTGGCACCATGCACCAACTTAGCCAAGTCTCACCGCCAAACTCTGCTTGCTTGAAAACAAACATAAATTAAAAATTTCTTGCACGAAATTTTTATAGTAGCCATTTGGTGATATAAAAAGTGTGAATTCCAACCATCAAATCCCAAAATCCAAGTCTTTCAAAGTTTCTCAAATCTTGGCACCAAGCACCGACTAAGGTAGCTTAAAGACCAAAATGAAAAATTTCATGCATGATAATTTTATAGTAGCCGTTTGGTGATATAAAGAATTCGTTCCAACCATCAAATCCCAAAATCCAAGTCTTTGAAAGTTTCCCAAATCTTGGTACTAAGCACCAACAAAGGTAGCCTTAAAACCAACCAAGGTTAAAAATTTCTTGCACAAGGATTTTTTTACAGTATTCATTTGCTGATAGAAAGAGTGCATTCAAACAAGTAAATCTCAAAAAACAAAGACTTTGAAAATTTCCCAAATCTTGCACCAACCACCCACTAAGGCAACTTGAAAACCAACCAAAATTAAAAATTTCTTGCACCAAGACTTTTACTATAGTCATTTGGTGATATAAAGAGTGCATTCCAACCACTAAATCAAAAAAACCAAGAGTTTGAAAATTTCCCAAATCTTGGTACGAGGCACCAACTTAGCCAGGACTCACCGCCAAATTTGGCATGCTTGAAAAAAAACCAAAATGAAAAATTTCTTGCATGATACTTTTATAGTAGCCATTTGGTGATATAAAGAATGCGTTCCAACCACCAAATCCGAAAATCCAAGTCTTTGAAAGTTTCCCAAATTTTGGCACCAAGCACCGACTAAGGTAGCTTGAAAACCAACCAAGATTAAAAATTTCTTGCACCAAGATATTTACAGTATTCATTTGGTGATATAACGAGTGGATTCCAACCATTAAATCTCAAAAACCAAGACTTTGAAAATTTTCCAAATCTTGGCACCATGCACCAACTTAGCCAGGTCTCACCGCCAAACTCTGCTTGCTTGAAAACAAAGCAAAATTAAAAATTTCTTGCACGAAATTTTTATAGTAGCCATTTGGTGATATAAAAAGTGTGAATTCCAACCATCAAATCCCAAAATCCAAGTCTTTCAAAGTTTCTCAAATCTTGGCACCAAGCACCGACTAAGGTAGCTTAAAGACCAAAATGAAAAATTTCATGCATGATAATTTTATAGTAGCCGTTTGGTGATATAAAGAATTCGTTCCAACCATCAAATCCCAAAATCCAAGTCTTTGAAAGTTTCCCAAATCTTGGTACTAAGCACCAACAAAGGTAGCCTTAAAACCAACCAAGGTTAAAAATTTCTTGCACAAGGATTTTTTTACAGTATTCATTTGCTGATAGAAAGATTGCATTCAAACAAGTAAATCTCAAAAAACAAAGACTTTGAAAATTTCCCAAATCTTGCACCAACCACCCACTAAGGCAGCTTGAAAACCAACCAAAATTAAAAATTTCTTGCACCAAGACTTTTACAGTAGTCATTTGGTGATATAAAGAGTGCGTTCCAACCATTAAATATAAAAAACAAAGACTATGAAAATTTACCAAATCTTGGCACCATGCACCAACTACTTAGCCTAGTCTCACCACCAAACTTGGCTAGCTTGAAAACAACTTAAAATGAAAAAGTTATTGCACTAGATATTTATAGTAGCCATTTGGTGATATAAAAAGTGCATTCCAACCATCAAATCCGACAATCCAAGTCTTTGAAAGTTTCCCAAATTTTGGCACCAAGCACCGACTAAGGTAACTTGAAAACCAACCAAGATTAAAAATTTCTTGCACCAAGATTTTTACAGTATTCATTTGGTGATATAAAAAGTGGATTCCAACCAAGATATCTCAAAAACCAAGACTTTGAAAATTTCCCAAATCTTGGCACCATGCACCAACTTAGCCAAGTCTCACCGCCAAACTCTGCTTGCTTGAAAACAAAGCAAAATTAAAAATTTCTTGCACGAAATTTTATAGTATCCATTTGGTGATATAAAAAGTGTGAATTCCAACCATCAAATCCCAAAATCCAAGTGTTTCAAAGTTTCTCAAATCTTGGCACCAAGCACCGACTAAGGTAGCTTAAAGACCAAACTGAAAAATTTCATGGATGATAATTTTATAGTAGCCGTTTGGTGATATAAAGAATTCGTTCCAACCATCAAATCCCAAAATCCAAGTCTTTGAAAGTTTCCCAAATCTTGGTACTAAGCACCAACAAAGGTAGCCTTAAAACCAACCAAGGTT
This sequence comes from Vigna reflexopilosa, assembly GCA_027742785.1. NCBI lineage: Eukaryota > Viridiplantae > Streptophyta > Magnoliopsida > Fabales > Fabaceae > Vigna > Vigna reflexopilosa. The sequence goes on along the minus strand of JAFNIE010000607.1, from coordinate 25,767 downwards.
AAAAATTTCTTGCACAAGGATTTTTTTACAGTATTCATTTGCTGATAGAAAGAGTGCATTCAAACAAGTAAATCTCAAGAAACAAAGACTTTGAAAATTTCCCAAATCTTGCACCAACCACCCACTAAGGCAGCTTGAAAACCAACCAAAATTAAAAATTTCTTGCACCAAGACTTTTACAGTAGTCATTTGGTGATATAAAGAGTGCGTTCCAACCATTAAATATAAAAAACAAAGACTATGAAAATTTACCAAATCTTGGCACCATGCACCAACTACTTAGCCTAGTCTCACCACCAAACTTGGCTAGCTTGAAAACAACTTAAAATGAAAAAGTTGTTGCACTAGATATTTATAGTAGCCATTTGGTGATATAAAGAGTGCATTCCAACCATCTAATCCGAAAATCCAAGTCTTTGAAAGTTTCCCAAATTTTGGCACCAAGCACCGACTAAGGTAACTTGAAAACCAACCAAGATTAAAAATTTCTTGCACCAAGATTTTTACAGTATTCATTTGGTGATATAAAGAGTGCATTCCAACCATTAAATCTAACAAACCAAGACTTTGAAAATTTCCCAAATCTTGGCACCATGCACCAACTTAGCCAAGTCTCACCGCCAAACCAGGCTTGCTTGAAAACAAACCAAAATTAAAAATTTCTTGCACGATATTTTTATAGTAGCCATATGGTGATATTAAGAGTGCCTTGCAACCATCAAATCCCAAAATCCAAGTCTTTGAAAGTTTCCCAAATCTTGGCACCAAGCACCGACTAAGGTAGCTTGAAAACCGACAAAGATTAAAAGTTTATTGCACCAAGAATTTTACAGTATTCATTTGGTGATATAATGAGTGCATTTCAACAATTAAATCTCAAAAACAAAGACTTTGAAAATTTCCCAAATCTTGGCACGAACCACCCACTAAGGTAGCTTGAAAACCAACCAAAATTAAAAATTTCTTGCACCAAGACTTTTACTATAGTCATTTGGTGATATAAAGAGTGCATTCCAACCACTAAATCAAAAAAGCCAAGAGTTTGAAAATTTCCCAAATCTTGGTACCAAGCACCAACTTAGCCAGGACTCACCGCCAAATTTGGCTTGCTTGAAAAAAAACCAAAATGAAAAATTTCTTGCATGATACTTTTATAGTAGCCATTGGTGATATAAAGAATGCGTTCCAACCACCAAATCCGAAAATCCAAGTCTTTGAAAGTTTCCCAAATTTTGGCACCAAGCACCGACTAAGGTAGCTTGAAAACCAACCAAGATTAAAAATTTCTTGCACCAAGATTTTTACAGTATTCATTTGGTGATATAAAAAGTGGATTCCAACCAAGATATCTCAAAAACCAAGACTTTGAAAATTTCCCAAATCTTGGCACCATGCACCAACTTAGCCAAGTCTCACCGCCAAACTCTGCTTGCTTGAAAACAAAGCAGAATTAAAAATTTCTTGCACGAAATTTTTATAGTAGCCATTTGGTGATATAAAAAGTGTGAATTCCAACCATCAAATCCCAAAATCCAAGTGTTTCAAAGTTTCTCAAATCTTGGCACCAAGCACCGACTAAGGTAGCTTAAAGACCAAACTGAAAAATTTCATGGATGATAATTTTATAGTAGCCGTTTGGTGATATAAAGAATTCGTTCCAACCATCAAATCCTAAAATCCAAGTCTTTGAAAGTTTCCCAAATCTTGGTACTAAGCACCAACAAAGGTAGCCTTAAAACCAACCAAGGTTAAAAATTTCTTGCACAAGGATTTTTTTACAGTATTCATTTGCTGATAGAAAGAGTGCATTCAAACAAGTAAATCTCAAGAAACAAAGACTTTGAAAATTTCCCAAATCTTGCACCAACCACCCACTAAGGCAGCTTGAAAACCAACCAAAATTAAAAATTTCTTGCACCAAGACTTTTACAGTAGTCATTTGGTGATATAAAGAGTGCGTTCCAACCATTAAATATAAAAAACAAAGACTATGAAAATTTACCAAATCTTGGCACCATGCACCAACTACTTAAGCCTAGTCTCACCACCAAACTTGGCTAGCTTGAAAACAACTTAAAATGAAAAAGTTATTGCACTAGATATTTATAGTAGCCATTTGGTGATATAAAGAGTGCATTCCAACCATCAAATCCGACAATCCAAGTCTTTGAAAGTTTCCCAAATTTTGGCACCAAGCACCGACTAAGGTAACTTGAAAACCAACCAAGATTAAAAATTTCTTGCACCAAGATTTTTACAGTATTCATTTGGTGATATAAAAAGTGGATTCCAACCAAGATATCTCAAAAACCAAGACTTTGAAAATTTCCCAAATCTTGGCACCATGCACCAACTTAGCCAAGTCTCACCGCCAAACTCTGCTTGCTTGAAAACAAAGCAAAATTAAAAATTTCTTGCACGAAATTTTTATAGTAGCCATTTGGTGATATAAAAAGTGTGAATTCCAACCATCAAATCCCAAAATCCAAGTGTTTCAAAGTTTCTCAAATCTTGGCACCAAGCACCGACTAAGGTAGCTTAAAGACCAAAATGAAAAATTTCATGCATGATAATTTTATAGTAGCCGTTTGGTGATATAAAGAATTCGTTCCAACCATCAAATCCCAAAATCCAAGTCTTTGAAAGTTTCCCAAATCTTGGTACTAAGCACCAACAAAGGTAGCCTTAAAACCAACCAAGGTTAAAAATTTCTTGCACAAGGATTTTTTTACAGTATTCATTTGCTGATAGAAAGAGTGCATTCAAACAAGTAAATCTCAAGAAACAAAGACTTTGAAAATTTCCCAAATCTTGCACCAACCACCCACTAAGGCAGCTTGAAAACCAACCAAAATTAAAAATTTCTTGCACCAAGACTTTTACAGTAGTCATTTGGTGATATAAAGAGTGCGTTCCAACCATTAAATATAAAAAACAAAGACTATGAAAATTTACCAAATCTTGGCACCATGCACCAACTACTTAGCCTAGTCTCACCACCAAACTTGGCTAGCTTGAAAACAACTTAAAATGAAAAAGTTATTGCACTAGATATTTATAGTAGCCATTTGGTGATATAAAGAGTGCATTCCAACCAACAAATCCGAAAATCCAAGTCTTTGAAAGTTTCCCAAATTTTGGCACCAAGCACCGACTAAGGTAACTTGAAAACCAACCAAGATTAAAAATTTCTTGCACCAAGATTTTTACAGTATTCATTTGGTGATATAAAGAGTGCATTCCAACCATTAAATCTAACAAACCAAGACTTTGAAAATTTCCCAAATCTTGGCACCATGCACCAACTTAGCCAAGTCTCACCGCCAAACCAGGCTTGCTTGAAAACAAACCAAAATTAAAAATTTCTTGCACGATATTTTTATAGTAGCCATATGGTGATATTAAGAGTGCCTTGCAACCATCAAATCCCAAAATCCAAGTCTTTGAAAGTTTCCCAAATCTTGGCACCAAGCACCGACTAAGGTAGCTTGAAAACCGACAAAGATTAAAAGTTTATTGCACCAAGAATTTTACAGTATTCATTTGGTGATATAATGAGTGCATTTCAACAATTAAATCTCAAAAACAAAGACTTTGAAAATTTCCCAAATCTTGGCACGAACCACCCACTAAGGTAGCTTGAAAACCAACCAAAATTAAAAATTTCTTGCACCAAGACTTTTACTATAGTCATTTGGTGATATAAAGAGTGCATTCCAACCACTAAATCAAAAAAGCCAAGAGTTTGAAAATTTCCCAAATCTTGGTACCAAGCACCAACTTAGCCAGGACTCACCGCCAAATTTGGCTTGCTTGAAAAAAAACCAAAATGAAAAATTTCTTGCATGATACTTTTATAGTAGCCATTTGGTGATATAAAGAATGCGTTCCAACCACCAAATCCGAAAATCCAAGTCTTTGAAAGTTTCCCAAATTTTGGCACCAAGCACCGACTAAGGTAGCTTGAAAACCAACCAAGATTAAAAATTTCTTGCACCAAGATTTTTACAGTATTCATTTGGTGATATAACGAGTGGATTCCAACCATTAAATCTCAAAAACCAAGACTTTGAAAATTTCCCAAATCTTGGCACCATGCACCAACTTAGCCAAGTCTCACCGCCAAACTCTGCTTGCTTGAAAACAAACCAAAATTAAAAATTTCTTGCACGAAATTTTTATAGTAGCCATTTGGTGATATAAAAAGTGTGAATTCCAACCATCAAATCCCAAAATCCAAGTGTTTCAAAGTTTCTCAAATCTTGGCACCAAGCACCGACTAAGGTAGCTTAAAGACCAAAATGAAAAATTTCATGCATGATAATTTTATAGTAGCCGTTTGGTGATATAAAGAATTCGTTCCAACCATCAAATCCCAAAATCCAAGTCTTTGAAAGTTTCCCAAATCTTGGTACTAAGCACCAACAAAGGTAGCCTTAAAACCAACCAAGGTTAAAAATTTCTTGCACAAGGATTTTTTTACAGTATTCATTTGCTGATAGAAAGAGTGCATTCAAACAAGTAAATCTCAAGAAACAAAGACTTTGAAAATTTCCCAAATCTTGCACCAACCACCCACTAAGGCAGCTTGAAAACCAACCAAAATTAAAAATTTCTTGCACCAAGACTTTTACAGTAGTCATTTGGTGATATAAAGAGTGCGTTCCAACCATTAAATATAAAAAACAAAGACTATGAAAATTTACCAAATCTTGGAACCATGCACCAACTACTTAGCCTAGTCTCACCACCAAACTTGGCTAGCTTGAAAACAACTTAAAATGAAAAAGTTGTTGCACTAGATATTTATAGTAGCCATTTGGTGATATAAAGAGTGCATTCCAACCATCTAATCCGAAAATCCAAGTCTTTGAAAGTTTCCCAAATTTTGGCACCAAGCACCGACTAAGGTAACTTGAAAACCAACCAAGATTAAAAATTTCTTGCACCAAGATTTTTACAGTATTCATTTGGTGATATAAAGAGTGCATTCCAACCATTAAATCTAACAAACCAAGACTTTGAAAATTTCCCAAATCTTGGCACCATGCACCAACTTAGCCAAGTCTCACCGCCAAACCAGGCTTGCTTGAAAACAAACCAAAATTAAAAATTTCTTGCACGATATTTTTATAGTAGCCATATGGTAATATTAAGAGTGCCTTCCAACCATCAAATCCCAAAATCCAAGTCTTTGAAAGTTTCCCAAATCTTGGCACCAAGCACCGACTAAGGTAGCTTGAAAACCGACAAAGATTAAAAGTTTATTGCACCAAGAATTTTACAGTATTCATTTGGTGATATAATGAGTGCATTTCAACAATTAAATCTCAAAAACAAAGACTTTGAAAATTTCCCAAATCTTGGCACGAACCACCCACTAATGTAGCTTGAAAACCAACCAAAATTAAAAATTTCTTGCACCAAGACTTTTACTATAGTCATTTGGTGATATAAAGAGTGCATTCCAACCACTAAATCAAAAAAACCAAGAGTTTGAAAATTTCCCAAATCTTGGTACCAAGCACCAACTTAGCCAGGACTCACCGCCAAATTTGGCTTGCTTGAAAAAAAACCAAAATGAAAAATTTCTTGCATGATACTTTTATAGTAGCCATTTCGTGATATAAAGAATGCGTTCCAACCACCAAATCCGAAAATCCAAGTCTTTGAAAGTTTCCCAAATTTTGGCACCAAGCACCGACTAAGGTAGCTTGAAAACCAACCAAGATTAAAAATTTCTTGCACCAAGATTTTTACAGTATTCATTTGGTGATATAACGAGTGGATTCCAACCATTAAATCTCAAAAACCAAGACTTTGAAAATTTCCCAAATCTTGGCACCATGCACCAACTTAGCCAAGTCTCACCGCCAAACTCTGCTTGCTTGAAAACAAACCAAAATTAAAAATTTCTTGCACGAAATTTTTATAGTAGCCATTTGATGATATAAAAAGTGTGAATTCCAACCATCAAATCCCAAAATCCAAGTGTTTCAAAGTTTCTCAAATCTTGGCACCAAGCACCGACTAAGGTAGCGTAAAGACCAAACTGAAAAATTTCATGCATGATAATTTTATAGTAGCCGTTTGGTGATATAAAGAATTCGTTCCAACCATCAAATCCCAAAATCCAAGTCTTTGAAAGTTTCCCAAATCTTGGTACTAAGCACCAACAAAGGTAGCCTTAAAACCAACCAAGGTTAAAAATTTCTTGCACAAGGATTTTTTTACAGTATTCATTTGCTGATAGAAAGAGTGCATTCAAACAAGTAAATCTCAAGAAACAAAGACTTTGAAAATTTCCCAAATCTTGCACCAACCACCCACTAAGGCAGCTTGAAAACCAACCAAAATTAAAAATTTCTTGCACCAAGACTTTTACAGTAGTCATTTGGTGATATAAAGAGTGCGTTCCAACCATTAAATATAAAAAACAAAGACTATGAAAATTTACCAAATCTTGGCACCATGCACCAACTACTTAGCCTAGTCTCACCACCAAACTTGGCTAGCTTGAAAACAACTTAAAATGAAAAAGTTATTGCACTAGATATTTATAGTGGCCATTTGGTGATATAAAGAGTGCATTCCAACCATCAAATCCGAAAATCCAAGTCTTTGAAAGTTTCCCAAATTTTGGCACCAAGCACCAACTAAGGTAACTTGGAAACCAACCAAGATTAAAAATTTCTTGCACCAAGACTTTTACTATAGTCATTTGGTGATATAAAGAGTGCATTCCAACCACTAAATCAAAAAAACCAAGAGTTTGAAAATTTCCCAAATCTTGGTACCAAGCACCAACTTAGCCAGGACTCACCGCCAAATTTCGCTTGCTTGAAAAAAAAACCAAAATGAAATATTTCTTGCATGATACTTTTATAGTAGCCATTTGGTGATATAAAGAATGCGTTCCAACCACCAAATCCGAAAATCCAAGTCTTTGAAAGTTTCCCAAATTTTGGCACCAAGCACCGACTAAGGTAGCTTGAAAACCAACCAAGATTAAAAATTTCTTGCACCAAGATTTTTACAGTATTCATTTGGTGATATAACGAGTGGATTCCAACCATTAAATCTCAAAAACCAAGACTTTGAAAATTTCCCAAATCTTGGCACCATGCACCAACTTAGCCAAGTCTCACCGCCAAACTCTGCTTGCTTGAAAACAAACCAAAATTAAAAATTTCTTGCACGAAATTTTTATAGTAGCCATTTGGTGATATAAAAAGTGTGAATTCCAACCATCAAATCCCAAAATCCAAGTGTTTCAAAGTTTCTCAAATCTTGGCACCAAGCACCGACTAAGGTAGCTTAAAGACCAAAATGAAAAATTTCATGCATGATAATTTTATAGTAGCCGTTTGGTGATATAAAGAATTCGTTCCAACCATCAAATCCCAAAATCCAAGTCTTTGAAAGTTTCCCAAATCTTGGTACTAAGCACCAACAAAGGTAGCCTTAAAACCAACCAAGGTTAAAAATTTCTTGCACAAGGATTTTTTTACAGTATTCATTTGCTGATAGAAAGAGTGCATTCAAACAAGTAAATCTCAAGAAACAAAGACTTTGAAAATTTCCCAAATCTTGCACCAACCACCCACTAAGGCAGTTTGAAAACCAACAAAAATTAAAAATTTCTTGCACCAAGACTTTTACAGTAGTCATTTGGTGATATAAAGAGTGCGTTCCAACCATTAAATATAAAAAACAAAGACTATGAAAATTTACCAAATCTTGGCACCATGCACCAACTACTTAGCCTAGTCTCACCACCAAACTTGGCTAGCTTGAAAACAACTTACAATGAAAAAGTTGTTGCACTAGATATTTATAGTAGCCATTTGGTGATATAAAGAGTGCATTCCAACCATCTAATCCGAAAATCCAAGTCTTTGAAAGTTTCCCAAATTTTGGCACCAAGCACCGACTAAGGTAACTTGAAAACCAACCAAGATTAAAAATTTCTTGCACCAAGATTTTTACAGTATTCATTTGGTGATATAAAGAGTGCATTCCAACCATTAAATCTAACAAACCAAGACTTTGAAAATTTCCCAAATCTTGGCACCATGCACCAACTTAGCCAAGTCTCACCGCCAAACCAGGCTTGCTTGAAAACAAACCAAAATTAAAAATTTCTTGCACGATATTTTTATAGTAGCCATATGGTGATATTAAGATTGCATTCCAACCATCAAATCCCAAAATCCAAGTCTTTGAAAGTTTCCCAAATCTTGGCACCAAGCACCGACTAAGGTAGCTTGAAAACCGACAAAGATTAAAAGTTTATTGCACCAAGAATTTTACAGTATTCATTTGGTGATATAATGAGTGCATTTCAACAACTATATCTCAAAAACAAAGACTTTGAAAATTTCCCAAATCTTGGCACGAACCACCCACTAAGGTAGCTTGAAAACCAACCAAAATAAAAAATTTCTTGCACCAAGACTTTTACTATAGTCATTTGGTGATATAAAGAGTGCATTCCAACCACTAAATAAAAAAAACCAAGAGTTTGAAAATTTCCCAAATCTTGGTACCAAGCACCAACTTAGCCAGGACTCACCGCCAAATTTCGCTTGCTTGAAAAAAAAACCAAAATGAAATATTTCTTGCATGATACTTTTATAGTAGCCATTTGGTGATATAAAGAATGCGTTCCAACCACCAAATCCGAAAATCCAAGTCTTTGAAAGTTTCCCAAATTTTGGCACCAAGCACCGACTAAGGTAGCTTGAAAACCAACCAAGATTAAAAATTTCTTGCACCAAGATTTTTACAGTATTCATTTGGTGATATAACGAGTGGATTCCAACCATTAAATCTCAAAAACCAAGACTTTGAAAATTTCCCAAATCTTGGCACCATGCACCAACTTAGCCAAGTCTCACCGCCAAACTCTGCTTGCTTGAAAACAAACCAAAATTAAAAATTTCTTGCACGAAATTTTTATAGTAGCCATTTGGTGATATAAAAAGTGTGAATTCCAACCATCAAATCCCAAAATCCAAGTCTTTCAAAGTTTCTCAAATCTTGGCCCCAAGCACCGACTAAGGTAGCTTAAAGACCAAAATGAAAAATTTCATGCATGATAATTTTATAGTAGCCGTTTGGTGATATAAAGAATTCGTTCCAACCATCAAATCCCAAAATCCAAGTCTTTGAAAGTTTCCCAAATCTTGGTAATAAGCACCAACAAAGGTAGCCTTAAAACCAACCAAGGTTAAAAATTTCTTCCACAAGGATTTTTTTACAGTATTCATTTGCTGATAGAAAGAGTGCATTCAAACAAGTAAATCTCAAAAAACAAAGACTTTGAAAATTTCCCAAATCTTGCACCAACCACCCACTAAGGCAGCTTGAAAACCAACCAAAATTAAAAATTTCTTGCACCAAGACTTTTACAGTAGTCATTTGGTGATATAAAGAGTGCGTTCCAACCATTAAATATAAAAAACAAAGACTATGAAAATTTACCAAATCTAGGCACCATGCACCAACTACTTAGCCTAGTCTCACCATCAAACTTGGCTAGCTTGAAAACAACTTAAAATGAAAAAATTATTGCACTAGATATTTATAGTAGCCATTTGGTGATGTAAAGAGTGCATTCCAACCATCAAATCCGAAAATCCAAGTCTTTGAAAGTTTCCCAAATTTTGGCACCAAGCACCGACTAAGGTAACTTGAAAACCAACCAAGATTAAAAATTTCTTGCACCAAGATTTTTACAGTATTCATTTGGTGATATAAAGAGTGCATTCCAACCATTAAATCTAACAAACCAAGACTTTGAAAATTTCCCAAATCTTGGCACCATGCACCAACTTAGCCAAGTCTCACCGCCAAACCAGGCTTGCTTGAAAACAAACCAAAATTAAAAATTTCTTGCACGATATTTTTATAGTAGCCATATGGTGATATTAAGATTGCATTCCAACCATCAAATCCCAAAATCCAAGTCTTTCAAAGTTTCCCAAATCTTGGCACCAAGCACCGACTAAGGTAGCTTGAAAACCGACAAAGATTAAAAGTTTATTGCACCAAGAATTTTACAGTATTCATTTGGTGATATAATGAGTGCATTTCAACAACTATATCTCAAAAACAAAGACTTTGAAAATTTCCCAAATCTTGGCACGAACCACCCACTAAGGTAGCTTGAAAACCAACCAAAATAAAAAATTTCTTGCACCAAGACTTTTACTATAGTCATTTGGTGATATAAAGAGTGCATTCCAACCACTAAATAAAAAAAACCAAGAGTTTGAAAATTTCCCAAATCTTGGTACCAAGCACCAACTTAGCCAGGACTCACCGCCAAATTTCGCTTGCTTGAAAAAAAAACCAAAATGAAATATTTCTTGCATGATACTTTTATAGTAGCCATTTGGTGATATAAAGAATGCGTTCCAACCACCAAATCCGAAAATCCAAGTCTTTGAAAGTTTCCCAAATTTTGGCACCAAGCACCGACTAAGGTAGCTTGAAAACCAACCAAGATTAAAAATTTCTTGCACCAAGATTTTTACAGTATTCATTTGGTGATATAACGAGTGGATTCCAACCATTAAATCTCAAAAACCAAGACTTTGAAAATTTCCCAAATCTTGGCACCATGCACCAACTTAGCCAAGTCTCACCGCCAAACTCTGCTTGCTTGAAAACAAACCAAAATTAAAAATTTCTTGCACGAAATTTTTATAGTAGCCATTTGGTGATATAAAAAGTGTGAATTCCAACCATCAAATCCCAAAATCCAAGTCTTTCAAAGTTTCTCAAATCTTGGCCCCAAGCACCGACTAAGGTAGCTTAAAGACCAAAATGAAAAATTTCATGCATGATAATTTTATAGTAGCCGTTTGGTGATATAAAGAATTCGTTCCAACCATCAAATCCCAAAATCCAAGTCTTTGAAAGTTTCCCAAATCTTGGTAATAAGCACCAACAAAGGTAGCCTTAAAACCAACCAAGGTTAAAAATTTCTTCCACAAGGATTTTTTTACAGTATTCATTTGCTGATAGAAAGAGTGCATTCAAACAAGTAAATCTCAAAAAACAAAGACTTTGAAAATTTCCCAAATCTTGCACCAACCACCCACTAAGGCAGCTTGAAAACCAACCAAAATTAAAAATTTCTTGCACCAAGACTTTTACAGTAGTCATTTGGTGATATAAAGAGTGCGTTCCAACCATTAAATATAAAAAACAAAGACTATGAAAATTTACCAAATCTAGGCACCATGCACCAACTACTTAGCCTAGTCTCACCACCAAACTTGGCTAGCTTGAAAACAACTTAAAATGAAAAAATTATTGCACTAGATATTTATAGTAGCCATTTGGTGATGTAAAGAGTGCATTCCAACCATCAAATCCGAAAATCCAAGTCTTTGAAAGTTTCCCAAATTTTGGCACCAAGCACCGACTAAGGTAACTTGGAAACCAACCAAGATTAAAAATTTCTTGCACCAAGATTTTGACAGTATTCATTTGGTGATATAAAGAGTGCATTCCAACCATTAAATCTAAAAAACCAAGACTTTGAAAATTTCCCAAATCTTGGCACCATGCACCAACTTAGCCAAGTCTCACCGCCAAACCAGGCTTGCTTGAAAACAAACCAAAATTAAAAATTTCTTGCACGATATTTTTATAGTAGCCATATGGTGATATTAAGATTGCATTCCAACCATCAAATCCCAAAATCCAAGTCTTTGAAAGTTTCCCAAATCTTGGCACCAAGCACCGACTAAGGTAGCTTGAAAACCGACAAAGATTAAAAGTTTATTGCACCAAGAATTTTACAGTATTCATTTGGTGATATAATGAGTGCATTTCAACAACTATATCTCAAAAACAAAGACTTTGAAAATTTCCCAAATCTTGGCACGAACCACCCACTAAGGTAGCTTGAAAACCAACCAAAATTAAAAATTTCTTGCACCAAGACTTTTACTATAGTCATTTGGTGATATAAAGAGTGCATTCCAACCACAAAATAAAAAAAAACCAAGAGTTTGAAAATTTCCCAAATCTTGGTACCAAGCACCAACTTAGCCAGGACTCACCGCCAAATTTGGCTTGCTTGAAAAAAAAAGCAAAATGAAATATTTCTTGCATGATACTTTTATAGTAGCCATTTGGTGATATAAAGAATGCGTTCCAACCACCAAATCCGAAAATCCAAGTCTTTGAAAGTTTCCCAAATTTTGGCACCAAGCACCGACTAAGGTAGCTTGAAAACCAACCAAGATTAAAAATTTCTTGCACCAAGATTTTTACAGTATTCATTTGGTGATATAACGAGTGGATTCCAACCATTAAATCTCAAAAACCAAGACTTTGAAAATTTCCCAAATCTTGGCACCATGCACCAACTTAGCCAAGTCTCACCGCCAAACTCTGCTTGCTTGAAAACAAACCAAAATTAAAAATTTCTTGCACGAAATTTTTATAGTAGCCATTTGGTGATATAAAAAGTGTGAATTCCAACCATCAAATCCCAAAATCCAAGTCTTTCAAAGTTTCTCAAATCTTAGCCCCAAGCACCGACTAAGGTAGCTTAAAGACCAAAATGAAAAATTTCATGCATGATAATTTTATAGTAGCCGTTTGGTGATATAAAGAATTCGTTCCAACCATCAAATCCCAAAATCCAAGTCTTTGAAAGTTTCCCAAATCTTGGTAATAAGCACCAACAAAGGTAGCCTTAAAACCAACCAAGGTTAAAAATTTCTTCCACAAGGATTTTTTTACAGTATTCATTTGCTGATAGAAAGAGTGCATTCAAACAAGTAAATCTCAAAAAACAAAGACTTTGAAAATTTCCCAAATCTTGCACCAACCACCCACTAAGGCAGCTTGAAAACCAACCAAAATTAAAAATTTCTTGCACCAAGACTTTTACAGTAGTCATTTGGTGATATAAAGAGTGCGTTCCAACCATTAAATATAAAAAACAAAGACTATGAAAATTTACCAAATCTAGGCACCATGCACCAACTACTTAGCCTAGTCTCACCACCAAACTTGGCTAGCTTGAAAACAACTTAAAATGAAAAAATTATTGCACTAGATATTTATAGTAGCCATTTGGTGATGTAAAGAGTGCATTCCAACCATCAAATCCGAAAATCCAAGTCTTTGAAAGTTTCCCAAATTTTGGCACCAAGCACCGACTAAGGTAACTTGGAAACCAACCAAGATTAAAAATTTCTTGCACCAAGATTTTTACAGTATTCATTTGGTGATATAAAGAGTGCATTCCAACCATTAAATCTAACAAACCAAGACTTTGAAAATTTCCCAAATCTTGGCACCATGCACCAACTTAGCCAAGTCTCACCGCCAAACCAGGCTTGCTTGAAAACAAACCAAAATTAAAAATTTCTTGCACGATATTTTTATAGTAGCCATATGGTGATATTAAGATTGCATTCCAACCATCAAATCCCAAAATCCAAGTCTTTGAAAGTTTCCCAAATCTTGGCACCAAGCACCGACTAAGGTAGCTTGAAAACCGACAAAGATTAAAAGTTTATTGCACCAAGAATTTTACAGTATTCATTTGGTGATATAATGAGTGCATTTCAACAACTATATCTCAAAAACAAAGACTTTGAAAATTTCCCAAATCTTGGCACGAACCACCCACTAAGGTAGCTTGAAAACCAACCAAAATTAAAAATTTCTTGCACCAAGACTTTTACTATAGTCATTTGGTGATATAAAGAGTGCATTCCAACCACAAAATAAAAAAAACCAAGAGTTTGAAAATTTCCCAAATCTTGGTACCAAGCACCAACTTAGCCAGGACTCACCGCCAAATTTGGCTTGCTTGAAAAAAAAAGCAAAATGAAATATTTCTTGCATGATACTTTTATAGTAGCCATTTGGTGATATAAAGAATGCGTTCCAACCACCAAATCCGAAAATCCAAGTCTTTGAAAGTTTCCCAAATTTTGGCACCAAGCACCGACTAAGGTAGCTTGAAAACCAACCAAGATTAAAAATTTCTTGCACCAAGATTTTTACAGTATTCATTTGGTGATATAACGAGTGGATTCCAACCATTAAATCTCAAAAACCAAGACTTTGAAAATTTCCCAAATCTTGGCACCATGCACCAACTTAGCCAAGTCTCACCGCCAAACTCTGCTTGCTTGAAAACAAACCAAAATTAAAAATTTCTTGCACGAAATTTTTATAGTAGCCATTTGGTGATATAAAAAGTGTGAATTCCAACCATCAAATCCCAAAATCCAAGTCTTTCAAAGTTTCTCAAATCTTAGCCCCAAGCACCGACTAAGGTAGCTTAAAGACCAAAATGAAAAATTTCATGCATGATAATTTTATAGTAGCCGTTTGGTGATATAAAGAATTCGTTCCAACCATCAAATCCCAAAATCCAAGTCTTTGAAAGTTTCCCAAATCTTGGTAATAAGCACCAACAAAGGTAGCCTTAAAACCAACCAAGGTTAAAAATTTCTTCCACAAGGATTTTTTACAGTATTCATTTGCTGATAGAAAGAGTGCATTCAAACAAGTAAATCTCAAAAAACAAAGACTTTGAAAATTTCCCAAATCTTGCACCAACCACCCACTAAGGCAGCTTGAAAACCAACCAAAATTAAAAATTTCTTGCACCAAGACTTTTACAGTAGTCATTTGGTGATATAAAGAGTGCGTTCCAACCATTAAATATAAAAAACAAAGACTATGAAAATTTACCAAATCTAGGCACCATGCACCAACTACTTAGCCTAGTCTCACCACCAAACTTGGCTAGCTTGAAAACAACTTAAAATGAAAAAATTATTGCACTAGATATTTATAGTAGCCATTTGGTGATGTAAAGAGTGCATTCCAACCATCAAATCCGAAAATCCAAGTCTTTGAAAGTTTCCCAAATTTTGGCACCAAGCACCGACTAAGGTAACTTGAAAACCAACCAAGATTAAAAATTTCTTGCACCAAGATTTTTACAGTATTCATTTGGTGATATAACGAGTGGATTCCAACCATTAAATCTCAAAAACCAAGACTTTGAAAATTTCCCAAATCTTGGCACCATGCACCAACTTAGCCAAGTCTCACCGCCAAACTCTGCTTGCTTGAAAACAAACCAAAATTAAAAATTTCTTGCACGAAATTTTTATAGTAGCCATTTGGTGATATAAAAAGTGTGAATTCCAACCATCAAATCCCAAAATCCAAGTCTTTGAAAGTTTCCCAAATCTTGGCACCAAGCACCGACTAAGGTAGCTTGAAAACCGACAAAGATTAAAAGTTTATTGCACCAAGAATTTTACAGTATTCATTTGGTGATATAATGAGTGCATTTCAACAACTATATCTCAAAAACAAAGACTTTGAAAATTTCCCAAATCTTGGCACGAACCACCCACTAAGGTAGCTTGAAAACCAACCAAAATTAAAAATTTCTTGCACCAAGACTTTTACTATAGTCATTTGGTGATATAAAGAGTGCATTCCAACCACTAAATAAAAAAAACCAAGAGTTTGAAAATTTCCCAAATCTTGGTACCAAGCACCAACTTAGCCAGGACTCACCGCCAAATTTCGCTTGCTTGAAAAAAAAACCAAAATAAAATATTTCTTGCATGATACTTTTATAGTAGCCATTTGGTGATATAAAGAATGCGTTCCAACCACCAAATCCGAAAATCCAAGTCTTTGAAAGTTTCCCAAATTTTGGCACCAAGCACCGACTAAGGTAGCTTGAAAACCAACCAAGATTAAAAATTTCTTGCACCAAGATTTTTACAGTATTCATTTGGTGATATAACGAGTGGATTCCAACCATTAAATCTCAAAAACCAAGACTTTGAAAATTTCCCAAATCTTGGCACCATGCACCAACTTAGCCAAGTCTCACCGCCAAACTCTGCTTGCTTGAAAACAAACCAAAATTAAAAATTTCTTGCACGAAATTTTTATAGTAGCCATTTGGTGATATAAAAAGTGTGAATTCCAACCATCAAATCCCAAAATCCAAGTCTTTCAAAGTTTCTCAAATCTTGGCCCCAAGCACCGACTAAGGTAGCTTAAAGACCAAAATGAAAAATTTCATGCATGATAATTTTATAGTAGCCGTTTGGTGATATAAAGAATTCGTTCCAACCATCAAATCCCAAAATCCAAGTCTTTGAAAGTTTCCCAAATCTTGGTAATAAGCACCAACAAAGGTAGCCTTAAAACCAACCAAGGTTAAAAATTTCTTCCACAAGGATTTTTTTACAGTATTCATTTGCTGATAGAAAGAGTGCATTCAAACAAGTAAATCTCAAAAAACAAAGACTTTGAAAATTTCCCAAATCTTGCACCAACCACCCACTAAGGCAGCTTGAAAACCAACCAAAATTAAAAATTTCTTGCACCAAGACTTTTACAGTAGTCATTTGGTGATATAAAGAGTGCGTTCCAACCATTAAATATAAAAAACAAAGACTATGAAAATTTACCAAATCTAGGCACCATGCACCAACTACTTAGCCTAGTCTCACCACCAAACTTGGCTAGCTTGAAAACAACTTAAAATGAAAAAATTATTGCACTAGATATTTATAGTAGCCATTTGGTGATGTAAAGAGTGCATTCCAACCATCAAATCCGAAAATCCAAGTCTTTGAAAGTTTCCCAAATTTTGGCACCAAGCACCGACTAAGGTAACTTGAAAACCAACCAAGATTAAAAATTTCTTGCACCAAGATTTTTACAGTATTCATTTGGTGATATAACGAGTGGATTCCAACCATTAAATCTCAAAAACCAAGACTTTGAAAATTTCCCAAATCTTGGCACCATGCACCAACTTAGCCAAGTCTCACCGCCAAACTCTGCTTGCTTGAAAACAAACCAAAATTAAAAATTTCTTGCACGAAATTTTTATAGTAGCCATTTGGTGATATAAAAAGTGTGAATTCCAACCATCAAATCCCAAAATCCAAGTCTTTGAAAGTTTCCCAAATCTTGGCACCAAGCACCGACTAAGGTAGCTTGAAAACCGACAAAGATTAAAAGTTTATTGCACCAAGAATTTTACAGTATTCATTTGGTGATATAATGAGTGCATTTCAACAACTATATCTCAAAAACAAAGACTTTGAAAATTTCCCAAATCTTGGCACGAACCACCCACTAAGGTAGCTTGAAAACCAACCAAAATTAAAAATTTCTTGCACCAAGACTTTTACTATAGTCATTTGGTGATATAAAGAGTGCATTCCAACCACTAAATAAAAAAAACCAAGAGTTTGAAAATTTCCCAAATCTTGGTACCAAGCACCAACTTAGCCAGGACTCACCGCCAAATTTCGCTTGCTTGAAAAAAAAACCAAAATAAAATATTTCTTGCATGATACTTTTATAGTAGCCATTTGGTGATATAAAGAATGCGTTCCAACCACCAAATCCGAAAATCCAAGTCTTTGAAAGTTTCCCAAATTTTGGCACCAAGCACCGACTAAGGTAGCTTGAAAACCAACCAAGATTAAAAATTTCTTGCACCAAGATTTTTACAGTATTCATTTGGTGATATAACGAGTGGATTCCAACCATTAAATCTCAAAAACCAAGACTTTGAAAATTTCCCAAATCTTGGCACCATGCACCAACTTAGCCAAGTCTCACCGCCAAACTCTGCTTGCTTGAAAACAAACCAAAATTAAAAATTTCTTGCACGAAATTTTTATAGTAGCCATTTGGTGATATAAAAAGTGTGAATTCCAACCATCAAATCCCAAAATCCAAGTCTTTCAAAGTTTCTCAAATCTTGGCCCCAAGCACCGACTAAGGTAGCTTAAAGACCAAAATGAAAAATTTCATGCATGATAATTTTATAGTAGCCGTTTGGTGATATAAAGAATTTGTTCCAACCATCAAATCCCAAAATCCAAGTCTTTGAAAGTTTCCCAAATCTTGGTAATAAGCACCAACAAAGGTAGCCTTAAAACCAACCAAGGTTAAAAATTTCTTCCACAAGGATTTTTTTACAGTATTCATTTGCTGATAGAAAGAGTGCATTCAAACAAGTAAATCTCAAAAAACAAAGACTTTGAAAATTTCCCAAATCTTGCACCAACCACCCACTAAGGCAGCTTGAAAACCAACCAAAATTAAAAATTTCTTGCACCAAGACTTTTACAGTAGTCATTTGGTGATATAAAGAGTGCGTTCCAACCATTAAATATAAAAAACAAAGACTATGAAAATTTACCAAATCTAGGCACCATGCACCAACTACTTAGCCTAGTCTCACCACCAAACTTGGCTAGCTTGAAAACAACTTAAAATGAAAAAATTATTGCACTAGATATTTATAGTAGCCATTTGGTGATGTAAAGAGTGCATTCCAACCATCAAATCCGAAAATCCAAGTCTTTGAAAGTTTCCCAAATTTTGGCACCAAGCACCGACTAAGGTAACTTGAAAACCAACCAAGATTAAAAATTTCTTGCACCAAGATTTTTACAGTATTCATTTGGTGATATAAAGAGTGCATTCCAACCATTAAATCTAACAAACCAAGACTTTGAAAATTTCCCAAATCTTGGCACCATGCACCAACTTAGCCAAGTCTCACCGCCAAACCAGGCTTGCTTGAAAACAAACCAAATTAAAAATTTCTTGCACGATATTTTTATAGTAGCCATATGGTGATATTAAGATTGCATTCCAACCATCAAATCCCAAAATCCAAGTCTTTGAAAGTTTCCCAAATCTTGGCACCAAGCACCGACTAAGGTAGCTTGAAAACCGACAAAGATTAAAAGTTTATTGCACCAAGAATTTTACAGTATTCATTTGGTGATATAATGAGTGCATTTCAACAACTATATCTCAAAAACAAAGACTTTGAAAATTTCCCAAATCTTGGCACGAACCACCCACTAAGGTAGCTTGAAAACCAACCAAAATTAAAAATTTCTTGCACCAAGACTTTTACTATAGTCATTTGGTGATATAAAGAGTGCATTCCAACCACTAAATAAAAAAAACCAAGAGTTTGAAAATTTCCCAAATCTTGGTACCAAGCACCAACTTAGCCAGGACTCACCGCCAAATTTCGCTTGCTTGAAAAAAAAACCAAAATGAAATATTTCTTGCATGATACTTTTATAGTAGCCATTTGGTGATATAAAGAATGCGTTCCAACCACCAAATCCGAAAATCCAAGTCTTTGAAAGTTTCCCAAATTTTGGCACCAAGCACCGACTAAGGTAGCTTGAAAACCAACCAAGATTAAAAATTTCTTGCACCAAGATTTTTACAGTATTCATTTGGTGATATAACGAGTGGATTCCAACCATTAAATCTCAAAAACCAAGACTTTGAAAATTTCCCAAATCTTGGCACCATGCACCAACTTAGCCAAGTCTCACCGCCAAACTCTGCTTGCTTGAAAACAAACCAAAATTAAAAATTTCTTGCACGAAATTTTTATAGTAGCCATTTGGTGATATAAAAAGTGTGAATTCCAACCATCAAATCCCAAAATCCAAGTCTTTGAAAGTTTCCCAAATCTTGGCACCAAGCACCGACTAAGGTAGCTTGAAAACCGACAAAGATTAAAAGTTTATTGCACCAAGAATTTTACAGTATTCATTTGGTGATATAATGAGTGCATTTCAACAACTATATCTCAAAAACAAAGACTTTGAAAATTTCCCAAATCTTGGCACGAACCACCCACTAAGGTAGCTTGAAAACCAACCAAAATTAAAAATTTCTTGCACCAAGACTTTTACTATAGTCATTTGGTGATATAAAGAGTGCATTCCAACCACTAAATAAAAAAAACCAAGAGTTTGAAAATTTCCCAAATCTTGGTACCAAACACCAACTTAGCCAGGACTCACCGCCAAATTTCGTTTGCTTGAAAAAAAAATCAAAATAAAATATTTCTTGCATGATACTTTTATAGTAGCCATTTGGTGATATAAAGAATGCGTTCCAACCACCAAATCCGAAAATCCAAGTCTTTGAAAGTTTCCCAAATTTTGGCACCAAGCACCGACTAAGGTAGCTTGAAAACCAACCAAGATTAAAAATTTCTTGCACCAAGATTTTTACAGTATTCATTTGGTGATATAACGAGTGGATTCCAACCATTAAATCTCAAAAACCAAGACTTTGAAAATTTCCCAAATCTTGGCACCATGCACCAACTTAGCCAAGTCTCACCGCCAAACTCTGCTTGCTTGAAAACAACCAAAATTAAAAATTTCTTGCACGAAATTTTTATAGTAGCCATTTGGTGATATAAAAAGTGTGAATTCCAACCATCAAATCCCAAAATCCAAGTCTTTCAAAGTTTCTCAAATCTTGGCCCCAAGCACCGACTAAGGTAGCTTAAAGACCAAAATGAAAAATTTCATGCATGATAATTTTATAGTAGCCGTTTGGTGATATAAAGAATTCGTTCCAACCATCAAATCCCAAAATCCAAGTCTTTGAAAGTTTCCCAAATCTTGGTAATAAGCACCAACAAAGGTAGCCTTAAAACCAACCAAGGTTAAAAATTTCTTCCACAAGGATTTTTTTACAGTATTCATTTGCTGATAGAAAGAGTGCATTCAAACAAGTAAATCTCAAAAAACAAAGACTTTGAAAATTTCCCAAATCTTGCACCAACCACCCACTAAGGCAGCTTGAAAACCAACCAAAATTAAAAATTTCTTGCACCAAGACTTTTACAGTAGTCATTTGGTGATATAAAGAGTGCGTTCCAACCATTAAATATAAAAAACAAAGACTATGAAAATTTACCAAATCTAGGCACCATGCACCAACTACTTAGCCTAGTCTCACCACCAAACTTGGCTAGCTTGAAAACAACTTAAAATGAAAAAATTATTGCACTAGATATTTATAGTAGCCATTTGGTGATGTAAAGAGTGCATTCCAACCATCAAATCCGAAAATCCAAGTCTTTGAAAGTTTCCCAAATTTTGGCACCAAGCACCGACTAAGGTAACTTGAAAACCAACCAAGATTAAAAATTTCTTGCACCAAGATTTTTACAGTATTCATTTGGTGATATAACGAGTGGATTCCAACCATTAAATCTCAAAAACCAAGACTTTGAAAATTTCCCAAATCTTGGCACCATGCACCAACTTAGCCAAGTCTCACCGCCAAACTCTGCTTGCTTGAAAACAAACCAAAATTAAAAATTTCTTGCACGAAATTTTTATAGTAGCCATTTGGTGATATAAAAAGTGTGAATTCCAACCATCAAATCCCAAAATCCAAGTCTTTGAAAGTTTCCCAAATCTTGGCACCAAGCACCGACTAAGGTAGCTTGAAAACCGACAAAGATTAAAAGTTTATTGCACCAAGAATTTTACAGTATTCATTTGGTGATATAATGAGTGCATTTCAACAACTATATCTCAAAAACAAAGACTTTGAAAATTTCCCAAATCTTGGCACGAACCACCCACTAAGGTAGCTGGAAAACCAACCAAAATTAAAAATTTCTTGCACCAAGACTTTTACTATAGTCATTTGGTGATATAAAGAGTGCATTCCAACCACTAAATAAAAAAAACCAAGAGTTTGAAAATTTCCCAAATCTTGGTACCAAGCACCAACTTAGCCAGGACTCACCGCCAAATTTCGCTTGCTTGAAAAAAAAACCAAAATGAAATATTTCTTGCATGATACTTTTATAGTAGCCATTTGGTGATATAAAGAATGCGTTCCAACCACCAAATCCGAAAATCCAAGTCTTTGAAAGTTTCCCAAATTTTGGCACCAAGCACCGACTAAGGTAGCTTGAAAACCAACCAAGATTAAAAATTTCTTGCACCAAGATTTTTACAGTATTCATTTGGTGATATAACGAGTGGATTCCAACCATTAAATCTCAAAAACCAAGACTTTGAAAATTTCCCAAATCTTGGCACCATGCACCAACTTAGCCAAGTCTCACCGCCAAACTCTGCTTGCTTGAAAACAAACCAAAATTAAAAATTTCTTGCACGAAATTTTTATAGTAGCCATTTGGTGATATAAAAAGTGTGAATTCCAACCATCAAATCCCAAAATCCAAGTCTTTCAAAGTTTCTCAAATCTTGGCCCCAAGCACCGACTAAGGTAGCTTAAAGACCAAAATGAAAAATTTCATGCATGATAATTTTATAGTAGCCGTTTGGTGATATAAAGAATTCGTTCCAACCATCAAATCCCAAAATCCAAGTCTTTGAAAGTTTCCCAAATCTTGGTAATAAGCACCAACAAAGGTAGCCTTAAAACCAACCAAGGTTAAAAATTTCTTCCACAAGGATTTTTTTACAGTATTCATTTGCTGATAGAAAGAGTGCATTCAAACAAGTAAATCTCAAAAAACAAAGACTTTGAAAATTTCCCAAATCTTGCACCAACCACCCACTAAGGCAGCTTGAAAACCAACCAAAATTAAAAATTTCTTGCACCAAGACTTTTACAGTAGTCATTTGGTGATATAAAGAGTGCGTTCCAACCATTAAATATAAAAAACAAAGACTATGAAAATTTACCAAATCTAGGCACCATGCACCAACTACTTAGCCTAGTCTCACCACCAAACTTGGCTAGCTTGAAAACAACTTAAAATGAAAAAATTATTGCACTAGATATTTATAGTAGCCATTTGGTGATGTAAAGAGTGCATTCCAACCATCAAATCCGAAAATCCAAGTCTTTGAAAGTTTCCCAAATTTTGGCACCAAGCACCGACTAAGGTAACTTGAAAACCAACCAAGATTAAAAATTTCTTGCACCAAGATTTTTACAGTATTCATTTGGTGATATAACGAGTGGATTCCAACCATTAAATCTCAAAAACCAAGACTTTGAAAATTTCCCAAATCTTGGCACCATGCACCAACTTAGCCAAGTCTCACCGCCAAACTCTGCTTGCTTGAAAACAAACCAAAATTAAAAATTTCTTGCACGAAATTTTATAGTAGCCATTTGGTGATATAAAAAGTGTGAATTCCAACCATCAAATCCCAAAATCCAAGTCTTTGAAAGTTTCCCAAATCTTGGCACCAAGCACCGACTAAGGTAGCTTGAAAACCGACAAAGATTAAAAGTTTATTGCACCAAGAATTTTACAGTATTCATTTGGTGATATAATGAGTGCATTTCAACAACTATATCTCAAAAACAAAGACTTTGAAAATTTCCCAAATCTTGGCACGAACCACCCACTAAGGTAGCTTGAAAACCAACCAAAATTAAAAATTTCTTGCACCAAGACTTTTACTATAGTCATTTGGTGATATAAAGAGTGCATTCCAACCACTAAATAAAAAAAACCAAGAGTTTGAAAATTTCCCAAATCTTGGTACCAAGCACCAACTTAGCCAGGACTCACCGCCAAATTTCGCTTGCTTGAAAAAAAAACCAAAATAAAATATTTCTTGCATGATACTTTTATAGTAGCCATTTGGTGATATAAAGAATGCGTTCCAACCACCAAATCCGAAAATCCAAGTCTTTGAAAGTTTCCCAAATTTGGCACCAAGCACCGACTAAGGTAGCTTGAAAACCAACCAAGATTAAAAATTTCTTGCACCAAGATTTTTACAGTATTCATTTGGTGATATAACGAGTGGATTCCAACCATTAAATCTCAAAAACCAAGACTTTGAAAATTTCCCAAATCTTGGCACCATGCACCAACTTAGCCAAGTCTCACCGCCAAACTCTGCTTGCTTGAAAACAAACCAAAATTAAAAATTTCTTGCACGAAATTTTTATAGTAGCCATTTGGTGATATAAAAAGTGTGAATTCCAACCATCAAATCCCAAAATCCAAGTCTTTCAAAGTTTCTCAAATCTTGGCCCCAAGCACCGACTAAGGTAGCTTAAAGACCAAAATGAAAAATTTCATGCATGATAATTTTATAGTAGCCGTTTGGTGATATAAAGAATTCGTTCCAACCATCAAATCCCAAAATCCAAGTCTTTGAAAGTTTCCCAAATCTTGGTAATAAGCACCAACAAAGGTAGCCTTAAAACCAACCAAGGTTAAAAATTTCTTCCACAAGGATTTTTTTACAGTATTCATTTGCTGATAGAAAGAGTGCATTCAAACAAGTAAATCTCAAAAAACAAAGACTTTGAAAATTTCCCAAATCTTGCACCAACCACCCACTAAGGCAGCTTGAAAACCAACCAAAATTAAAAATTTCTTGCACCAAGACTTTTACAGTAGTCATTTGGTGATATAAAGAGTGCGTTCCAACCATTAAATATAAAAAACAAAGACTATGAAAATTTACCAAATCTAGGCACCATGCGCCAACTACTTAGCCTAGTCTCACCACCAAACTTGGCTAGCTTGAAAACAACTTAAAATGAAAAAATTATTGCACTAGATATTTATAGTAGCCATTTGGTGATGTAAAGAGTGCATTCCAACCATCAAATCCGAAAATCCAAGTCTTTGAAAGTTTCCCAAATTTTGGCACCAAGCACCGACTAAGGTAACTTGAAAACCAACCAAGATTAAAAATTTCTTGCACCAAGATTTTTACAGTATTCATTTGGTGATATAAAGAGTGCATTCCAACCATTAAATCTAACAAACCAAGACTTTGAAAATTTCCCAAATCTTGGCACCATGCACCAACTTAGCCAAGTCTCACCGCCAAACCAGGCTTGCTTGAAAACAAACCAAAATTAAAAATTTCTTGCACGATATTTTTATAGTAGCCATATGGTGATATTAAGATTGCATTCCAACCATCAAATCCCAAAATCCAAGTCTTTGAAAGTTTCCCAAATCTTGGCACCAAGCACCGACTAAGGTAGCTTGAAAACCGACAAAGATTAAAAGTTTATTGCACCAAGAATTTTACAGTATTCATTTGGTGATATAATGAGTGCATTTCAACAACTATATCTCAAAAACAAAGACTTTGAAAATTTCCCAAATCTTGGCACGAACCACCCACTAAGGTAGCTGGAAAACCAACCAAAATTAAAAATTTCTTGCACCAAGACTTTTACTATAGTCATTTGGTGATATAAAGAGTGCATTCCAACCACTAAATAAAAAAACCAAGAGTTTGAAAATTTCCCAAATCTTGGTACCAAGCACCAACTTAGCCAGGACTCACCGCCAAATTTCGCTTGCTTGAAAAAAAAACCAAAATGAAATATTTCTTGCATGATACTTTTATAGTAGCCATTTGGTGATATAAAGAATGCGTTCCAACCACCAAATCCGAAAATCCAAGTCTTTGAAAGTTTCCCAAATTTTGGCACCAAGCACCGACTAAGGTAGCTTGAAAACCAACCAAGATTAAAAATTTCTTGCACCAAGATTTTTACAGTATTCATTTGGTGATATAACGAGTGGATTCCAACCATTAAATCTCAAAAACCAAGACTTTGAAAATTTCCCAAATCTTGGCACCATGCACCAACTTAGCCAAGTCTCACCGCCAAACTCTGCTTGCTTGAAAACAAACCAAAATTAAAAATTTCTTGCACGAAATTTTTATAGTAGCCATTTGGTGATATAAAAAGTGTGAATTCCAACCATCAAATCCCAAAATCCAAGTCTTTCAAAGTTTCTCAAATCTTGGCCCCAAGCACCGACTAAGGTAGCTTAAAGACCAAAATGAAAAATTTCATGCATGATAATTTTATAGTAGCCGTTTGGTGATATAAAGAATTCGTTCCAACCATCAAATCCCAAAATCCAAGTCTTTGAAAGTTTCCCAAATCTTGGTA